>JAHWFP010024857.1:4863-28066 GCA_023313725.1 Lithobius niger
AAGGAGGTGGCGATAGTGGGTTTGTATCGATTGAAATTTGAAGAACACATTAATATGCTTATCAAAAAACTAAAACAAATTTTGCCCAAAATCTATCATATCAGGCACATGTTGAATAATAGAAACAACAGTTAATTTACGATGCTTTGGTGCAATCCAATGTTAGATATGGGATTGACATTTATGGCAACTCAACAAAAACGTCGTTGCTGAGACTCCAAAAAACTCTAAATAGAATCATTAAAACACTGTTTATTACAGATCTTAAAAATAATAAAAAAAAACAAAAGAAATTATGAAGGAAAACAATTTAATGAATGTTGAGGTTCTTAAAGTCTACGTAACACTTCTAAAGTATTACTTTGCACTAAGAACGAAATATGATAAACTAAAACATAGTACAATTATCAGAAGAACAACTTGACCTACTCCACTCTGGAGAAACTTATATAGTAAAATGCGAAAAAAACTACTATGCAAATCATGTGTTCAACAATCTCCCCGATAACTTTGAAAATATCAAAACATTTAATGAATTAAAAAACAAACTGAAAATAAACTTGCTAAGCAGGGAATGTCTCCTCAAACTCATAATACATACATTATTACATATGTGTATTTTAACAAACCACTGCACTATGATGACACTATTACTTTTTAAGTGATGATATTCTTGTTTATGTGTTATTCCTATTCTTAATGTACTTATTGCTTTTTAAGGTTACTTTTCATTTATGTAAAGAATTTTTACTTTGAAAATGTAAACTGTTGCTAACACAAATAAGCATTTTTGCATGCTTCGTGTTATCTTTAAATTTAAATTTAAATTAAAAAAAAGAATTTATCTTGGGTGTGATGGCGGATTGGTGGGCGTTAACTCCCCCCCCCCCCCACCCCCCCAAAGAGAAGCGTGGGGGGTTATATTGCATGCCTGAATGTTTAGAGCTATTAAGTAGACTTCTATTTCTGGAACCTATGTTGCTTTTTTATTATTCATTTTAAGAGCGTAAAATCGGAGCATTGGTTTTGATGGCTTCTATCGTACTACCATAAATTGTGACCTCCATTCTCCAACTGTCGTTTTGCCTGTCCTAACCACTGTTACCCACTGTGAGCCGTGCGCTCATGATTTTTTTTTTAGCATAAACAGTTATTGTATTTATTTAAATTCTTGTTAGTTTAGTTATTGGAAACGATATTCGCGAAGTTCATTGACAGAACGAATTCAAACGACGAATCCTTACCAAGTTTTGTTTTGTACGTATTTAGTTGACGTTTCTGCATTAAGCACGACAGCTCTTAAATCATGGAGGTAATGGGGTGGCACTGGCAACACTAGGACTGCTACCCAACAAAACGGCCAACTCGATTTTCCGATTGGGCGGGGCCGCCCCCTCAATTTCTGCGAATTTTATGTCGTCATGTAGACTACGTCTTCCGGGTCTTCCACGACGACAATATCCATCATGCCCCGCGACAGGCGCCACGCCTGTTGCATTCGTTTAAATAAAACTATGTAATTTCCTACCGTAAACAGTCCTGAACAATCCGTAGACAATCCTTTCTTTCCAAATACGCTGTGCATCCTTCTTTTGCATAACCTAGCAATGCACGCCATAATGCACGGCTAGCTTAGCCAAGTCTTAGAGAAAGCCTTGGCATGACTGCAGGCGATAGGCCTTATGTGATATGCCTAAGGGCACGTTTACGCAACGATTGGCCTTTGCATCCTCGCAGCTAGAATTTGTAAAATCGTGACGGCAACGGTGTGTTTGCCATGGTAGCAACGTTACCTGGATGAGCTAAATCCGACATCGTTTGAGTAAATGGTCGCAGTCTTACAATCCGCGTACAATGAGATAAAGAATTCCTCCTGGCAAAACAATTTTCCCCGTCAGTTGAACTCACATTATTGACTGTTTTCGTGGCGAGCTGGCAGAGCTAAAACCGCCGGCATGTTGGAATTTCAGATGATTTCTAGCTTTTAGCTACGAGAACGCAAAGGCGAGTCATTGCATAAACGCGTCCTAAGGGAGCATTTATGGAACCAGACCTTCTCGCTCGCCGAATGCTGTTTACTAGTTAACCGTTATTTATTTACGATTAGTTTTCAGTTTCTACTAAATGAATGCGGCAATGCATAACAAGTAAAAACTATTATAAATAACAACTATACGATAAAGTACCAAGTGCACAGTCATTTTAAACATTGCTACTACATTGTTGTCATTTCACGCTATTTCCAAAACATTATATTCTCGCTCAAAGAACAGCTTCTGGCAATGATCAGACGGCAGCAGCATCAATGGCTGTTCGCAGCGAGAATTCAAAATCCCACATGGCGTCCATTTCGGGGTTATCGAATCGAAAACAAACCACCCGAATCTGGCATTCAGAAATCAGTCCGTCGTCTTGTACTGCAGTACAAATTGATTTCTTGTTATCATAAATCGACGCTGTCATGTTGAATGCATCAAATATCGGGCTAGGAGAAGATCTGCCTCCGCGTTGTTGCCATGGGTACTACGTATAGTCAACACGAAAGCCGGATTCTCCGGTAACGGCGAGAAGCAGCCGACAGATTTAGTATTAACCAAGTGAAAGCTAGTGTGCGAGAAAATTGTCGTCGCATAAACCCACCCTAACTGCCGATAGCATACGCTTGCAGTAAGAGCGCCGTTGTAATTTATTTGCTATTACTTTCACTGCAGCACGTATTTTACTTCTTACTTAGTATTGGAATTAATAAAAAGTTAAAATAAACATGTTAATGTGTGAAACAGTCTTTATGATTTTTATAGTAACGACGCGACGTGTTTGTCCATAAGCAAGCTCAGAAAACGTTGCACCATCAGGCTGTGAAGCCGTGTAAATTTGAATTTGACGGTTAACTTTGGCCAATTTGCAATCATTTTTATCGAAAGTTTCGCGTCAACAAATCGACTTAATAATAATTTAGCACAATTTGTTTTTGCTACTATATTGTAAATTTAAATAAATAAAAAACACTGAAAAAAGTATTTAAAGATAAATTAAAAAAATATCTGCAAAAAACAAATAAAAAACAAAAATGATCTCCATTATTCAAAGCATACGTTGTGAGTGTGTGAGTGTGTGCACTTGAATGAATAAAAAGCCTAGTGTGTGTACATACCTCTACTCCTCTTGAACTAAGACACCTACAAAGATGAGAGATAGTGCCAAATGAAAGAATTAAATTGCGCTTCCATTAAGCCTATTTCATCGACCTAACTTTATTTTATGACCCTCAAATGCGTGTAAAACTTCATTGAAAACTGCTCACGACGCCAAAGATCGATCAGCCAAACGAATCGAAAAGAAAGTTTGCCTTAACAAACTTTGACCTTCCAAAATAAAGATGATCCAAAAAGAAGTAGGAAATAAAAATAATTTAACGGCAAACAGTGCTGTTTTCACCTTGTTTTCGAGCCTGTCATCGTTGAAACGTGTTCTGAGCTTTGACTTTCCAACTAATTCATGTTAAAATCCGTGACACACAAACCGTCTTGAAGCTTTTAGTTACGTACTAATAAACTATTATGAAGCGTGGGTCGACGCCTGGGCATTATTTCGACCCCCGGCGATAATCGACGACTTCCCCGTTGGCATCCC
Organism: Lithobius niger; assembly: GCA_023313725.1. Classification (NCBI taxonomy): domain Eukaryota; kingdom Metazoa; phylum Arthropoda; class Chilopoda; order Lithobiomorpha; family Lithobiidae; genus Lithobius; species Lithobius niger. The sequence continues at coordinate 8,497 of JAHWFP010024857.1, forward strand.
CCAGCTTTGCCCCTTCCCTTACTAGACTTATTTCTCCTTGAGAATCGTCTAGTAAGGTTCAAAACTGAGCCGGTTCAGGTACACAAGCTTTATTTTGCTTCAGATGGCTTAAGCACCAAGAAATTTATATACACAAATAAACTAGGATACAGGCTTTGGGCCTATTGAAGGTGGAGCAGAGAGACATTTATTTTATATTTGTATTTACTCTCATTATAATGGCTTTGCAATACTTGCTAATGGTCCTTAAAAAAGCTGGGGGTAATATTCGTTCGGGTACATTTGAGCTGAAGTTCTTTGCTGGTATTTTTTTTTACATTTGAGCATTTTTTCATTTTAGGTAGGCTACGTTTCATATGAATTTTAGGAAATTTTTGTTTGCTCCCATATTTAGTTTCCGTTTCGTTACTTTCAGCCTCTTTACGCCATCGCCGCCATATTAAAATACCACGTTAGCCGCCGTAGTTAAGCTGGCAAAGAACGTGCTACCGTCAATGATGCTTACTTTGTTTATATTTATTGCAGAGTATCTTTCTTAGACTTAAAATATTAACAATAAAGCATTTAACTGCAAGCTAAACAATCATCAGTAACGACAGTACTTCGCAATAATCAAAAGATTCAAAATAGCCGCGGCTCCCTACGCCGCCTCCTACAACAATGTTGAAGCGCACACCTCTGGCACGAACTGCAACGGCAAACGCTAATTATTATTTTTTTTTAACTGGAATTATCACAATTGTAGGTCAGACGGCCTGTTAGCTTTGGTGTGAAGATAGCATTTACATAATTCTAAAATCTAATTGTTATCTCCTGTTTTAGTTTCATAAGTGGCAACAGTAGAGGAATTAGGCCTATTGCGTCCGATGTTAGGCTTATGCATTCTTGCAACATGGGATGGAGAATGCAGTTTCCATAGCAATCCACTCAGGAATCTTAAAATTATTATACGAAGCAAAATTATTGTTTCGTGTTGTGATATAAACACGTAGTCTGATGTCTACTATTGTTTTATATGAGCGGTTTACTCCTGCAGCGACGATTTGATTTTCACATTTGAGATTCCTGTTGATAGTGACAACGCCACTTTGGTTGCCATGTTGGCTGAATTCCTGCAAGCATTTTTTTCACATGAAACGTCGAATGTGAGCCGTTAACGAATCCTTCTATTTTTTTCCCCTTGTGCTTGCCTTGATCTAATGGTCAAAGTGCTACAATCAAATGTTATTATTTCGTTGAGTTATGTCAAAAAAGATTGTTAGCTGTAAGGAAGCTACGATGAATTATTTTGGCGTTTTTTTTTTAAAGTTCGCTTGATTACCAGCAGCACATTGTATGCTTTGTCGGAATTCCTTAACTATTCAGGATTCCAAATTTACAATGGCGAGTGTTAGATCGATAAATTTGGGGGGAAAAATGAAATTTCGTGGATTATAATTGATCAATTTACGTCAAATTCGAGATCTGCAATATTTTTGGGGCTATCTAGCAATGGGCAGATTTCATAACAATCTGCACTTTGGTTTGGGCTTCACCCGAACTATAAAAGTGCAACCAACCAACCAACAGCGGACCAACCAACCAACCAACATTTTACAATTCGATGTCCGTTATAGGCTACGCTACGCTCGCTTCGCTCCGCCAATTATTTATTTGGGCGACTTAATTCGAACACGATTCTATCTTGAATTGTTCACCTTTACAGATATGCTTCGCGAAATATAAGTCTAACACTGATGAGCCTAATATCGCATAGATCATACCGAAGGCACGCTCGCTGGTTTACCATCATGCTGTGTGGTTAGAGGACATTCCTGCCATTCTGCAACTTCGTTTTTGGTGCATCGGCCAGAAATTTAATCCAGGCCGTCCACATAGCAGTTGACCATTCTACCACAGAACAACTGGTATTTCCACTGTATGACGATACCGGGTGTGGGGTGTAGCACGCGGAGCCTAGAATGTAGAGTAACAACATGTGCATTTCCAACACGCGTAATTAATGAACTGATGTAAAAGATTAGATGTAGTTAAACCTCTTCGTTTCAAACTTATTAATGTGTTAAACGAAAATAATATCACAAAATCAGGTAACACTGGACTGACCTTTAATGATGATACTACTTCTCAATGTGACTTGTTTTCATTGGCCTTTATATTTATTTGGTTCCTTGTCTAGATTGCTGACATTCACGATCGAATGTAATTTTAAATTAAATTAAATTAATTTTTTTATGTTATTTAGCAAAAGAACTAGTAAGTTATATTAGTAAGTTTTGAAAGCAGTTGGCTAGTTACGTTATATTTAAGATTTTAGTTCGTTCGTTTCGATCGTAAATACATCTGGGACATCTGCAGCCGTCTCGCGTACATTCTGTTCAATTCATTTTTAGTAATGAATTTACGTTGAAAGAAAAAGGCCTGTCTGAGATCACGCACGGCTTCGTTGACTATGCGAAATAATCCAATTATCTTTCAGGTCGGACATAACGTCTTGCTATACGATCAACACTGCCTGCCGTGCGTGCAGACGTCAAATGGTGAATAAACACCGCAATATCGTGACATCATTCTATTGCAAATTCCTTCGATAATAATTTACTGCCTTCTTCTGCTTCCGTGTGGTGGCAGTTCCAATTCAGTTTTGCCACCAATTCAATCTCGTAATCTAATTTTTAGCTTGCAGCCGCTCGGTGACAACTGTCGCAGACGCTTACGGAATTTTTTACACGGCGTCACTTTACTGTAATTGTCCTATTTAACAGCTTGAATCAACCCCGTATGCGTGTCGAATGTTAGACTACGTCCGCCTTGCACTTATCGGTGGGTGGCGGTAGGGATTCTGCATGAGAAAAAATATCTATTATTAAAAAAAAAAAACAAGTAGTGCTACAGGAAAAGCAGAGCGACGTTTCGAAAATTGCCCATTTTCGTCATAAGGGTTTTTAAAAATTAAAACATGGCAAACGCCACTAAATCATCCTTTGATTATATGTTGTCTGTAAGTACTTTTAAACATAGAATGACTTAGTGGCGCTTGCCATATTTTAATTTAAAAAAAAAACCTGATGATGAAAATTGACAACTGAAAATTGACAATTTTCGAAACGTCGTTCTAGTTTTCCTGTATAGCACGGCTTGGTTTTCTTTTTAAGAATCTGTTACCGTGCTTAAAAAAATATCTAGACATGGCTAAAAATCATGTTGAGGTAATGCAGAAACATTACCAGCTTTCAGAGCATCCACAGCTGTTGGAACGATGGCCACAAAAATAGCATTGTATGGGTTAGAAACTTACAAATACTCTACAGTAACGTAATTAAAAGCTTATCCCTATGTTTTCGTTTAGATTCAAATTAAAAAAAAAACTTAAAAGTTTTGGATAGAACGTTCCCTGTGAGTGGCCACCATCTTTAGTAATGTAGATGGCAATAACATGTATTTTCGATGCAATGTAAAAAACAAATGGTTTTTTAAGCAAATAATGCAGCATTCTTTCAAAAATCTCAATCACATAATCAAGCTTTAGGTGTTAATAAAAAGAATGATCCCAGTCAAATGCAAACAAAATTTTCCACATAGGCTAATTTGGAAATATTTTTTATTTTTAGCAGGAGTAGTTGAAAATCATCTGCCCTTCTTAAGGCGCCCATTAACCTGGTTGAGTTTATTTTATCTGTCTCTTTTTAGGCTCCGTGTGATTGGCTCACCAACCTTCCGGAGTCCTACCACTCAAAGTGGTGAAATAAATTACTATTATTACTTATAGTTGGGTGGACCTTAGGCCTAACGCACTATTGCGCTGCCATTTTTTTTTTCCAGTGAAGTCAAGACTGGCGATCTATTTCTGGTAATGAATCCTTGACACGCCAACAATAATTGTAGTGCATAAACGTGCAAATGCTTCAGCCGTTACCATCACAAATGAGTTCCAAAAAAACTTGAAGACCGAAGATTCAAGGAGCACACCAGTAAAATTTAACTTATATGTTGTTTGCCGGTGCCTCGTAATGAGGTAATGCAGAACCATTACCACCTTTCAGCAGGACGTAGAGGTTTGGGTTAGGGCACGTTTACGCAACCACTCGCTTTTGCATTCTCGCAGCTAGAAGCTAGAAATCACCTCAAATTCCAACATGGCGGCGGTTTTATGTCTGCCGCCTCGCAACGAAAACAGCAAATAACATGCGTTCAGAAGCGTTTGGGAAAATTGTTTCGTCATGAGGAATTCTTTATATTATTGGCACGGATTATAAGACAGCAAGTATTTACTCAAACGATGTCGGATTTAGCTAATCCATTTAGCGTTGTTACCATGGCAATGTCACCTTTGCCATCGCGATTGAGTTCTAGCTGCGAGAATGCAAAGGCGAGTCGGTGCATAAACGCGCCCTTAGGAGGACCGGCGGATAGCGAGCTCGTGCTACAAAGACATATGTCGCCTGTGACGAGATTAACGCCATCCATCGTATATATAGTTCGCCTCCTCCATCTTGATTCTCGCAGGGGCTTCCCTTACCTTCCCACCAGTAGGAATGAGAATAGCGCCTATAATACAGTGGAAGCATCGTGAAGGAGCAATCAAATTTAAATTTACACTGACGATTGTGAAGTTCAGCACTGATACCCTGCATTTTATTAAAGCTGTTTTTTATTGTACTATAGCGTTCAAATTAGGTGGCATGCATGCTGATGTTAATTAATAAATTGATTGAGCGTAGAGAATTGCCTGCCAGTGTAAATCGAAGCGGAGATTTCAATACGGCGGACGCGGGTAACCTTTCTTGCGCATGCGCTGATTCTCGTTGACGCTTGGCATGTTGGGATGCTCACGAGACAGATCTGGAAGCGGCTGAAAGGAAACGAGAGCCTCAATTTCTGGTCTCGCTAACCTCTACATCCCTGTCGTAACCTATAGGGACCAGCCATGGCTCCACTTGTGATCGTTACGTCGCCTTTTCATCCGCTTCAGGTCTTAACCGAAGCCTCCTAAAGTAAAGGCTTAAGTTAATAATAAATTCATTGCAGTAGCAAAAAGGAAAGATGGGAAGGACCAATTCCCACGCCCAATTACTCAAAAACAAAATGTATGGCAAAATAGCAATCACCAAGGATATTGTCAAAAAAAAATAAGAGAAAAAAGTGCTCAGCCTATACAAACGATACAACGAGCAGCCAGAAAGAAATAAATCTTCTTACATTATAAACCAAAGTCTCATAGCAGAAATGAAGCAACCGCATTGACGACCCCTGGAAATGAAACAATAAAAACGTGCGAGTGTGTCAATTCTTTGGCTTGAAGTTGAAATTGGGACGTTGTTTCCCTGAAAAGAAGTTGAAATTGGCACATTGTTGCCTCGACTAACAATTTGCTCTGCGCGGTCATCGCAAAGGCATGTCTTTAATGACGTCATGTACGAAGGACAGTTATTTTTCACACGCTACTGGGAGTGGGGGAGGGGCCTGAACGGGGAATGCCCGTTGGTGGGGCAGTTCTTATGCTAGAGCCACTATTTGATTACGACATTGCTTTGCGGAGGGAAACGATTGACGGAAAGGCAGCACCGAGCAAATACTGGGCAACAACCACGGGTCAAACAAATCCCCGGGCGAAGCCGGGTAAGATGCTAGTAAATAAATAAATAAACAAGTCAATATTAGTGGTCACGGAGTCAGTTGAAAACTTGTTGGGCCGGGATAAATATTTCTTCAAATTAAAATGCTTCAGCCTAATTGTAAATGCCTCAATTGAGGGCAACGTAACCAACTCATCAGGAAGGTCGCTATTTTCCAATTTTCCTTAATCTTGACACCAAGCAGCAAATTTACAAACTGATGACAGGGCTCTACTACAGTAACGGCCGGGTTTTGGATGAAAAATGTCATTGTGAAACTTGGTGGATAATACATGATCGCCGAAAGCGACACTGATATATGATTGATTTGTCTCGTTGCTGCTTTCTGTCAACCGAGGGTGACACCTTCAGTAAAAGAATGCTGTCACTCTTCCTTGAAACACTATCCCTTGAAACACTATCCTTATCACTTATCCCTTAGGCAACTGTACGTTGAGAAGGGGCGAGGCATAATCATTTAACAGGAAATTCGTATAATGGAAAAGCGTCTAACTGGAAATTCGTATAATGGAAAATCGTCTAATATCCCTGCCTCGCTCGCCCTGCCGCGCTCGCTGCGGCTATACATATAGCATCATAAACTGCAGTTAGACGTTAATCAAGTTAGACATTTATCCATTATACAATTATCCATTATACGATATTCCGTTTTGATGCTTTTCCAGATTTTTTATTTAGGCAGGTTTCAGACATTTATCCCATTAGACGATTTTCCAGTTAGACGTTCGTCCGACGCCCCCGTTGGTGAGAAAACCTTGGTTGTTTACAAAAAAAAACTGCTGAACACACAGCTGTTGCTCTTTTTAATACTAGAGCTTACAGTCAGCTCCACATTTTGTTACCGAAAGCGAGGCGTGAAATTCTACATAAAAGTTTTCTATTTCAGGCCCCAAAGATTTACAATGCCGTACCATTTCACTTTAAAACCATCCAGTCAGCTCATTGTTTCAGATCGAAGGTACGCGAATGGATTGTTGGGCTTGCTGACCTTGAATCCTTGTTTATTATTAATGTTTAACACCCTTGGGTGGGTGACCACCTGGGAATCTGGCTGTTGCAGACATAGGGCCTTAGGGCTTCGGGCAGATGACCAGGAGTGGTTAACGCTCGTTAAACCCTTTAAACCCTTTTTTTTAACACCCTTACTGTTTTTGTATATCTATCGAATGCTCGACTTGTGTAGATATGTAATTGACTTACTTTTTTGTTTATATTTTTATCTGACATATTTTCAAATTATTTTATGCAGTATCTGTTACCATCTATTGATTTTTAATTATTTTTTCGTTGGTTCTGTGTTGCACACGAGTTTACTCTGCAACACAGATTTACACTCTCACAATTTCGTTGCCATTGTAGCTATTAAAATGCTTTGGAGTGCAATAAACTTACTTACTTACTTACTTACTACTTTCTGGATAAACGAACATGTCTCTAAGAGCTATGCGCAGTAGAGAAATTTAATAGCTTTGCGGCAAAAGGCAATACGGAAATTTGTTTATTTGTACGTCGTGTAAGCTATTTTCCGGGTGATTAGTGGGATTAAGTTATGGAATTACTAAGCTTTTTGTCAGTTACCGCTATTTGGCAGTAGATGGCGGGACTCACCGTACAAAAATTCACCGATACGATTTGCTTGCCTAATTGCCAAACAGACCTAGAATAAATGAAATGGACACTCATGGCGGCCATTTTGTCTACCACTTCCCCCTTCCCCCAAAACTGTTGTAGGTCGGGCGGAATAGTTTCTGGACACCCTGATAAGGAGTCGAGCTGTACAGTTGTGCTAAGCACACGGAGACGATTAGATTTTAACCGTTTTCCGGAGATGTCATTTAGCCAAGTAGAATGCACCAATCATTAGCTGACCGATCGTGTGGAAAAGTAAAAAAAAAAAAAAAACGGTAAAAACATTTGCATACGAATACAGCAGCAAGGTTTCACGTGGACTACACGGTGTAGCAACAGTGCATTATCTGAAACCTTTCAGGAAAGTTAATTTGTGTTTCTTTGCTGTTTTGACTTCGAATCAGTTAAAGTGGTCAAAGTGGTCACGTCTGCTACACATTTCGCCTATGTGTACACGTATTAGGCGAGCAATCAATTTCGTATCTTGGAACGTCAAAAGTGGGACAATGAAAAATGGATCAGACTTTACCGCCTTTTCTAATGTGGTTTCTATAGCCCACGAGCTGAATCCGAGTAAAAATTGCAAACTCGGCTCAGACTTCGTTTGAAACCAGACATTGTTTGAACCTAACGTAGTTTTATTATTGTTATTATTATTATTATTATTAATAAACACTGTTCGTAAAGGGTATGTTGTTAAACAAAAACCAGCTGACCATTACTTCACTATAATTGAAATATGGAAAAAAAGAAAGGAATAATAATGAAGCACTTAACAATAACAGATTTAATTTTGTTTTAAATAGAAAAAACTTAATAAAACAATTAAATAATGCAAACTGGAATTTTTTGGACAGCTTCAAAAATCCTAATGAAATGTATAATATGATTGAACAAAAAATAACTGAGGTCTATGATAATAGTCGAACTTTAAAGTTACTTAATAATTCAAAGAATAGACTAAGAAATGAGTGGATGACTAAGGAGCTACTTATAATGATTAACAAAAAAAACGACATGTGGTCGAAAATTATTAAACACAAAACGCCTCCTTTAAATTTAATAGAAGACTACCAAAAACTTAAAAATGACGTAAAAACTGCTGTTCTGAACACTAAACAAGAATATTACGGAAATTATTTTAAGAAGCATGAAAAAGATAGTCACAAAATCTGGCAGAAAATTAATCTTTTGAGTGGAAAAAAGAATAAAGATAATATTGATGTACAACTAAAAAAAAAATTTTGCTGACCACAGCAACAGGGTAAGTGATATTTTTGCGGAAAAATTTAGTGAACAAGTTCCTCAATTAAAAGCTAAATATTTCCGCCATAAATGTAAAAAAAAATTACTATTTAACACACAAAAAAGAAGACAATAATATGCAAATTAACAATATCAAAACAATGAGTTTTAAAAGCTTCAACTACTGACATTGAAGATGTATTGAATAATCTGAACGTTAAAAAATCGGCTGGACATGATGGATTCTTACTAGAGCACTTTATGGAAACTAGAGCTAATACTAGTATTTTTATGTCAAAATTAGTTAATGCAATTATTGATACTGAAATTTGGCCAGATAATTTAAAAAAACAAGTTCTCAGACCCATACACAAAAAAGGAGATAAAAAAATCCTGACAATTACAGACCAATTGCGTTATTGCCAGTATTGAATAAGATTGTTGAAAAATTTTTTGCAGTAAGAATTGAAATTTTTTAAAATAAATTCTGTAAAATAAATAAGTTTCAATTTGGATATCAGCGAGGAATTGGAACTATGGATGCTCTTCACAACATCAATAATAACATCGCACGAGCATTAAATGAAGGTAAACATGTTGGCGCCATAATGATTGATCTTCAGAAAGCATTTGATACGTTAGATAAAAGCATTATTTTGGCAAAACTCTACAAGCATGGTATACGAGGAAAAATTCTGAACATTTTAAGTAATTACCTAACAAATCGCAAATGTTGCGTTAAAATTGACAATGTTTGCAGTGACTGGAAAGATGTTCAATTTGGTGTTCCCCAAGGTTCAATTCTAGGTCCACTATTATTTCTTATTTACATAAATGATATTCAAGAATTTGCATGGAACACATATTTAACGCTTTATGCTGATGACATCTTTATGCTGTCAATACATTACGATGTTAAGACAATGATAAAAAATTTACAGTTAGACTTTGATATGATTTACTACTAACTAAGTCAAAATGACTTGTACATTAGTGTTGAAAAAACTTGTTTCATGCATATAAAAACTTCTCATTTAACAACTGATAATGAAGCTGATATTAAAATTACTAAACATATAAATAATTGTACAAATCATGACCTCTGCTATTGTCAAAATATCAGCAAAGTACAAAATGCAAAATACCTCGGGCTGAATCTAGACTGCAACTGGAAATTTTACGATCATATTGATTGTTTAATTAATCGTTTACTAAAAATAATACCAATTTTCTACAGTATACGCAATTTGTTAAATATTAAACTAAAGAAACAATTATTGGAAGCTCTAGTAATGTCAATAAGCCGATACGCTTGCTGCATTTATGGCACAACTTCATCTTGTTTGATTGAACGCATACTATCTATCCAAAACAAAGCAGTTAAAAATTTATTTAATAATGGTCATTTACGCAAAAGTGCAGCAACAATATTTTCAGAACAAAATATCTTTACCTTTAGGCAGTTTATGAAATACACAATTCTAACACAAAATTATTATAAATCGGATTTTAAAATACTAACAAACAGACCATCAAGAAACAATAATAAATGGCTCATTGAACCGGCATGGAAAAATTCATATGGTAAAAGAAATCTTGCGTATGTAATACCACATACGTTTAATGAATTACCCTCAGAGCTAAGAAAAATAAATAACAAATATAAAATAAAAAAAGAAATTAAAAATTGGATTCTTCATCCACGTGTACTAAAATAGTCATACTTTAATTTTTACAAAATACATCTTTGCTACTAAAAATATTTGCGTACTTTGGGTTACTTTGTTTTCTACACATATAATGTTTTTTTTTTTGTATAGTTTCATAATGTATCCTTGCACTCACAAATTCTTACGAATTTCGTGCAGTTCGTACCCCCTTTAAAATAAATAAAAAAAAAATTTATTTATTTATTATAGTGAAATGATGAGCGACGAGTCTCTTGGTGAAAGTCACGGGGCATTCAGAAGACCCGCAGCCTTACCAGTTTGGAACTAAATACTACACTGGAATTTCAAGATAATTCTGATTTTTGCCATCCGATCCGTATAACTAAACTGTTTGCGATTAGAGTTCAAATTGTCCTTCTTACAGGGAAATTCTTCACTTTATTGCTATGGAGCGATATGACTACACACGGACGTGCACAGGCCCCAGAGAAGGCAGGGGCAAACTTTCTTGTGTGTTTTAACCGCTTTTTACCTCCTTTTGTGTGCCTTTAACCATTTCTGCCCCGGTTTGCACCACTTTCGTATCCGTTATCGTGCTTTTTTGCGTTTTTTTTTTGCTTTGTTACATCACCGCTTCTGCCGTTTCGCTCGTGTGTGCACGTCCCTCCGACTATACACATTTACTCAAACGCTAACATGTATCCATGTAACTTGGCAAGATCCATGATGCAAGACAGTTTTATATTGTCAGTAGTATCGTACCCGGCTTCGCCCGGTTTTGGTTCGCCTGTAGTTGGGTTTCACCTGTGGTTGTTTCCCAGTTTTCTGTCAGTGTTCCCTGAACATTGACTGCGACAAGCAATTTTTCTTCCTGCAAGTTTGCTTTTTGGTCCCATCTTCTCTCCCCCCCCCCCCCCCTTCGTCCCCATTATCTCCCTGCCCTCGCCTTCTCTTCCTCTCCTTTGCCATACGTAGTTGACAGGTAAATTTTTTTCTTGGTTTCTTCCCCTTTTCCTCCCGTCCTCTACTGTCCCTCCTTTCCTGTAGGTTCAGTTAATGCGTAATCATATGCGTAACGGTAATAAACATATCCAACCAAAACCAAAACTCGTAGAAAAACCCACCAAGTTTCCAAAAACGGTCGGCCTTTGAAGGCAGTGATATCATTCCACCAGGGAAAGGCGGCCAAGGTTAATCCTATTAGCCAAGTTAATCGCACATACTAATAGTTCGAAAGGTAAATGAAAACTAGAAGATTACTACTAGCGGTAGTAATCTTCAAGTTTTCATTTAACGTCCAAAGTATTATTCGGTGCGATTAACTTGGCTAATAGGATTAACCTTGGCGGCCTTTTCCCTGGTCGAATTATATCACTACCTTCAAAGGCTGACCGTTTTTGGAAACTTGGCGGGTTTTTCTACCACAGTTTTGGTTTTGGGTGGATACCACAACTTTCATAGGACTGTGAACGTACATAAGGTTACACCGTCTGTTTAAGATGCTTTAATCCCAATTTTGCACACACTGGCTAACAATCGCTGATTTCGTTCGCTTTGCTCACTCAATCAGCGCATCCCCTTCAGTTGTTTTGTTTATCCCTACAACTTCCCCTAATTTTTCAAGATTTCGTTCACATTTAGTCATGCAGAAACCCCCGAAGGTCGCTGTTACTAAAACAGCAGAACGCTAAGCATTTTATTTTTGAGTTATTAACAAAAACCTATTAGCTCTTGTACGCTCGTATTGTTGCGTAACCATCATCTGATGTGCATCCCTTTATTCTTACGCAATCCACGGCAACGTTAACGTTTCTTTATTTTGTCCTTCGTTACAGTTCAGTTTTTAGTTCGTATACAGGCTTTTACAATAAATCTGAGGACCAGTCTTGATTGTTCAAGCCATTGTTGCTTAAAATCTTTGGTTGCAACTTGGAAAAGAAACGAAATTTAAATTCGCCGGTGGCGAATTTCAAAACCCTCCCACGCATTTGTCCTGACCCCTACAACCCCCAAACCAACAAAAGGACCATCCTCAGATCACCATGCACCCGTGTGCCAAAAGTTCAGGTACGTAGGCCTTCTCAATTTTGCGCTAGCTGAAAGATGGGAAAAATCTTATTAGCTAGTAAGCTAGCTAGCTAGACAGTAACATAAAAACAACGTTATTGACGCATCTTTTTCTCTATGATTGGTGGACACTCACCCTTAAAATTTTGGTTTTTCTTAATCTCTGACCCTTCCCCTTACATTTTTCACAATTTGAAACATTTCTGTCGCATTGGGATTTATCCTCAACATGCCAAAATATGCTTTCAGTTGCTTACAGTTAACAGACACATGTTTGCTAGTGAGCCTCCTTTTTATCATTAACAATCAATTTAACAATCGGATGTCTACAATGGAATGATCTTCTGTTACTTGGCGGCGACACACTAGCGTGTGTCTAGATTCCTCCTCCTTTCCACACTCCCTATCTCTTTATTTTCTAAAGAGCAGTGGCGCTAGCAGACGCACTGCCCCACACACGGTCATTCCTCGTTCAGGACCCCCTACCCACTGGCAGTCTATCGGTTGACTTGAGCGAACGGTACCGTGCAAAAAATAACTGTCCTTCGCTCATTTAAGATTTGCCGCTGAGATGACCGCGCAAAGCAAAATCCATTCTGAATTTTAATTGAGGCCGCGGCCTGCTGCCATGCGCCCCATAAAACAAAAGGAATTACATCAAAGCAAATTGTTAGTCGAGGCAACAATGTGCCAATTTTAGCATTTTAAGACGACAACGACCAGTTTCAATTTAAAGCCAAAGAATTCACACGCTAACCCCTTTTTATTGTTGGGATGGTTCGTGTCTTCGTTGCTGCTACGAGACTTTGCCTTATTGAGTGTTAGTAAGGGTCGACCTAGGATCTCTGTGTTAAACTTTCAACTTTGAGAGCTAATTATAACTCCGTCAAAAGTAAACATTTTTAAACCAAATTTGGAATCTAGCCTTGACTAGTCAAGGCCTGTCTGCAGTCCAAAAATTGTGAAATTCGGGCGAGCCAAACCCGAGATACAGAGCGGGGCCAAATAGACAACTTCTTGTTCTTGGTCTTGGTCTTGTTCTTGGTCTTGTTCTTGGTCTTGTTCTGGGGATGTACCTTTCGTCTGTCCTCTCTACAGGTCAAACCATTTGTCCCATGAAGCCGGTTCTTAGCTCATTTTACAGGTATTGCTCTGTAGATGTGCCCTTTCCATAAGGCATTTTCTAATTGGTCAAGTGGTTCAGGGGTTATGGAGCTCTAAACGACCAGATTGATTGTTTTACATTGTTTTAAACATTGTTATTATGCAACAATGCTAATTAGCAAACGCCAGCTGCAAGACTGAAGATTAAAGGATTTGTTTCTATTGTTAACACTGGCGATAGCCAGTGTTAGTAAGAGTCAGCCTTGGGTCTCTGTGTTAAACTCTCAGTTTTACAGTTTAGCTGCAATTCTAAAAGTAACACGAATTAATAAACCAAAACGGAACGTTAAATGTTTAGAGTAAGGATCTAAAAGTCAAAACCTAAAAGGAACACGGACAAGCTTTGACAGTCAGGGTCTAGGTGTAAAATTTTATAAGAGACTGGTAAGCATTAGACCCTTACTACCCGGTGGTCAGAAATAAAAACATTTTCTCGAAAAACTGGAAATCCTCCCACGTGATGATCCAGTGGTAGTATGGTATAGGTTTACTACTTTACTGTATGTTGAAATTTATTTTTCGATTTAGTAACATTTAGGATATTCGCAGCAGAGAGCATTTACTGGTTATCCTCTGCCGTAAATCTACGAAATATAACAAAAAAATTCTAAAGCATCAAAAGACACAAAATGCCAAACTTCACAAGAAAATTATGTTCTTAAAGTTCCATAACAATATTCTAAGAACAAAGAAAATCTGCTACAATCTTTCATACACACTTTCTGTCCGAATAGAGTAGAACTATAAGCTAACCACCGGGTAGTAAGGGTCTAATGCTTACCAGCCTCTTACAAAATTTTACACCTAGACCCTGACTGTCAAAGCTTGTCCGTGTTCCTTCTAGGTTTTGACTTTTAGACCCTTACTCTAAACATTTAACGTTCCGTTTTTGTTTATTAATAATGTAAGATGTGTGCCATATTTTTGTGGCTTGCAGCTAGCAGGGTTGTACTGCGTTGCATAATACAATAACCTCCACACTTCACCGTACTTCATTTATTGTTTTTTACTCCTTTTTTTTTTACTCCACGTTTTTACTTCACGATTTTTCAGTTCACTGTAGTTCATATTTTTCACTTCAGTTTTTTACTGTTTTCTTTTACTTTACAATTTTTAATTTTACACTTTTCACTTCATTGTAGTTCATTTTTATCTTTCCACTGTTTTTACTTCACTTTTTTGCTTCCCATTTTTTTAAATCTCTCTGTATACTTGATTTTTACTTTTTTAAATTTTTTACCACTCATTTTTCACCACGATGTATCTAATATTTTCTCCCCTTTCCTCCTTCCGTGATTTTTTTTATTTTTTTTTTAAATTTGTGTTCAACCAACCGCCAGAAGCGAGGCCGACGAAGAAAATACTGGAAATAGATGGGAGTTGAAGGCTTGGCGAGATGGATGGGGTGGTCGCTTACCTTAATGCGTTACAACGCGAGTGCAGACTTCCAGAAGTAATGGAGGCGTTTCACAGTTAGAGCGACTCTGAGGTAAAAGTAAATCCTCAAATAGAAAAAAAAAAAAAAAAACAGAAAATAGGGGGAAAAACATCGCCCATGCACTTCCTTAACTTCTATTTTGCCCCCCTCAATCGATGAGATTCCCGTTTAAAAGAAAGGGGAACTCATTCAGAGAATGTTTTGAGCGAGGGGGAGGGAGCGTGGGTGTTACATTAGCCATCCGACCAACTGTAGGTTCGAACTCTTCCTGCACCAACCTCTAATTAAAACCAACACAATTACCGGAGATCGTTTTTCCTCCCGAGTGCCTCGTTTTTCGGTGAAATGAGCCCCCGCTTTTTTTGCACCACTTGTTTCGATTGGTCTCGGTTGCTACAAGAAATGGGGAAATCGAGTCAGGTGGAAATCAGTGGAAGAAAAAAAATGAAAGGAAAATAGAAGGGAAAGGAGAAAAAAAAAAGATGTGGACGAGTTCAAACGATTCGAAATATTTCCTCTTGATTTCCGTCGTCAACATAACACTCCGTAACAGTTTCTACACGTTTCTCTAGGCCCATGCATACAGTATAATGACGTAAATAGTAACATACAACAAGTGGTTTTATGCCCACTGGGTATTTATGTCTATTTTTCTTCTTTTTTGAGCCTTGTTAAGTGTATGTTTTGTCTTCCCTCTCCATTGTCTACGGCCGAGTGAATTTCGGTCGACTGGAGCCCTGGTCACGGTTGTGACCTTAATAACGGGTTCAGTGAGTTATCTTTATGCCAGTGGAGGATGTGGCCATAGCGATTAAGGTGCTATGCAAGTGATCTGGGGGCGAACTGGGTAGCCGGTTCGAATCCGGGTCATGTCACTCCGACGAAACGTAAGTGCATAAAGGTGGCTTACTGAACTACGTTATTTCTAGTGTATGATTTTCGCTGTTGGCTTATTTCCAATTTTTCTTAATTTATTTTCAACTGCACGTAATGCTGCACGTAAGCTATGCAGTTAAACTCTGTACCGGTGACGGTTGGAATCAACAAAGCCCAACAACGTGGTTATATTGGTTCAGCAGTTGTTGTTTCCAACCGCAATGTCATGAATACGAATAAGCACACACGCAATGAAACGGACAAAGTTACCACAATTAAGAACACATACACATGAACACACATACACAAATTGCCGCCTTCAGAATATGTGGTAAGCGCTTTAATCTAGTCGTAAGGCCAAACAGAATGAACACTCAGTATAGACATGGACGAATGCATCATGCACGCCCAGAACACAAACAAGGGACCAGGATTGTGCTGCTGCGAATGGTGAAATGCCAGCAACGCTCTTATATTTCATTCCCTGTCCTTGTTTTTTTTTTTAAACTAAATTTAATATATCGGCCCTAATGGATTGATAAATACGTAGACAAAAATTTGATTAAAATGCTTATGGTCAAATCGGAAATCTGGATCTGGGCTGGAATTGCGAATAAAGTGTTTGTTTTCTTCTTGTTGTATTGGTCAGTAATTTTTAAACAACCCCCTCTCTACTTTCCAAACATGCATGCTGAAAGGGTCTGGTACGTTTTCCAGACGCTCATTTTCCCGACGGTACGTGTTTTCGACTACGTTTTCCCGACAGGAAATGGAATTGGAAATGGTCAAGCAGTTCCTGGGTTACGAAGTTCCAAACGACCAGATTCACTGTTGTGTGTGGTTTTTAAATATTGTCATTAGGTAACAAATCCACTCTGCCAACGCCATTCTTATATGGTGTAGGCTCTAGGGCTATATATGGTAAACTGCGTTTGCCGGACAAGCGGATTCGCGATTTAAGGCGCAGCCAAATATGGTACTTCCGCTTTGAAATTATGGGATGGAAGCCGCCATAATGATTGTCATGGAGTACAAAATTTTGGAGAAACTCAAGTCGGACGCGTATATAGGGTAAATCACGCATTGCTACAGTTAAACTGTGATACTCTTTGCAAAATTTATCCTACCACAGGCAAAAGTTTCAACTCCTTTTCCTATAGCTGTTCGATTTTATAAATTGACGTTTGCATCGTTTTTAAGATATACAGTGTTTTCACATTTGTGGCAACCCGCTTAATATATGCATTGCCTTCGTCGCACGACAGAAATGATGGATTATGGGATGTGTGTCTCACGAATCTCATTCAGGCGAGAGCAGAGGCGAGAACGGAGTACAAACAGGCGCCGCCATATTTCTTTTATTTTTAAAATTGTTGTTTTAATTTGAAATTGCTGTCATTCTTATTTAGGGGCTTACAATAATTTGTAAATAAATTAAATAAATGTATTGTAGGATTGGCCTCTCGCGAATTCTAAACGCATTTTACCATATCTCCTAGATCTCATTCAGACTAAAACCGGAAGTTGGCTGGCGCCATGTTGGCGTTACTGACGTCGGCCTAGCGCGGGAAGAAATGCTATTTGCGAAGGTTTGGAATGATTGTTTCTAGTACAGTTGTGACTCATTGGTAGGCTGAAAATAAATAAAACCCAACAACGATGGCTTACCAACAATGCCGGCAATTTGACCTTTGACTCGACCAACAGTGTTATAGAGCGAACATTTTGAATATTTCCATCGTCTCTGTTTTGAAAACTTTTAAACCAAATTTAAAATTTTTTCAACTAAATTGTCCCTCTCGTCGTCCACACTGTGACAGTGGGGCATATGACATGGTTTGGGTTCGGTTTGCTAAAAGTCAAAACGCAAAACAAACACAAAACAAAATTTCGCGTATATGCTTTGTTAGGCTTGGTCAGCACTCATACCAAAATGTATTGAATTCCTTTGTTCTCGTTCGTCATTGGCTAACTCATGGTGACGTCACGGCAAACAGCCATTGCGTATGGTTTAATCGAAGTAAAGTTATTGTCTCGCAGACCCCAACGCATAACAGACACCGAAATAAAAAGTGTTACGAGTGTCACGGGCAGCTGCGAGCACTGGGGCGTCAGATTCGATAGGCAGCTTGGTCCCAGATGTACATCTCTGGATTCCTGCAGACCCGGGTTCGAACCTGGGAAGGGGGGTGTATATGTACGGGTTTTTATCCCGCCCGTGGCACGAGGGTGTCCTCTGGGTACTCCGCTTTCCTCCCTCCTGTGTAAAAAAAAAAACAACTGTTTACGATGGTGGTTCCTTCCACTTAACATCTGCCGCTAGGGCCTTCAAAAAGCTGCATATAGCTGACAACGTCTATTCTTGTAAGCCTTTGGCTTTCCCGTCTTTAATCATTATTTTATCACTTTTAAGTGTTCCATTCGTTTCATTAGGAGGATGGCGCTGAAAAAAGCGTCCCTCCAGTGGCGATTGGATAGTGTATGTTTATATGTATGTATACATGCACGTGTTAAATGCTGCCTATGGACGTTTCCTTTTGGCCGTGTCAGTACGGCTCAACGGTAGGACCTCGGCCTTCAAAGGTCGTGGGTTCGATTCCTCGCTCTGGCAGCCTGACATATAAGTCCAAAAGGCAACGTAAATTGGTTTGTATCTGTATTTAGTTATTTCTTGTGAGCCTTTGGCTTTCCCGTCTTTAATTTAAAGTGTTCAATCTTATAGTGAGTATCGAGTTAGCATCACACATTATGTTTAAGTGACATTAAATAAATATGGAAAAGGCATACAAATGAACATAAATACCAATTAAATTAAATTTCAATCAGCTCCCACCTGTAATGGATCTAAAACCCATTTCCTATAGTCATATTTATTGTATTGCGTTTTGTGTTATTTTTCGAAGTAAACATATAACGACGACGTAACAGTTACGTCATGTGCATAACGTTTTAATTCCACTGCCTTGCTGAATTATTACACTTGACATTCTATACAGTGGAACTAGTGAAATAAGTGAAACTAGTGATAAATACCGATTCTTAACAGACTCCAATTTTAAAAAATGAGGTGGAGGGGGGGATGTTACTTATTTGGAGTATACACGGAGTGTCTATCATTAGTTGCACTCTGAATACTACATAAGTTTTAGGAACTGTGTACTCAGTGGCGTAGCGTACAGGTAGGCTAGGTAAACATTGCTTACGGGCCCCTGTAACTCGGGGGCCCGCCAGGCGTCGAAACATGGACAGGACAACATCATTGAGATTTTTACAATGAGGAAAGCATACCGAAAGTACCGCCTTAAGAATCTCAAGTAGTGAACTAACTACGGTATGTAAATGTCATGTTCAAAGTGCAATATGTTATAAGCAAGTCCAAGTTCCTATTTAAAAAGTGTAATAATGTAGCTACTAAGCAAAGCTTATAATTATGCGACAGTTAAGTAGGCTAAAAAATACCACTCAGATTATTTTTTTATTTTTTTTTTCAAATTTTATTGTTTGTTTGCATTACGAAGTAATATTTTTTGGCTGAAAAGTTGTTGGTTGTTCGGGTAACGTAAACCAAACAATGTAAAGTATGTGTATCATTTGGACCAAGGCAGTCGAAAAGGTCAAAACTTTGGGGGGAAGGGGGGACGCGGGAGAGAGCAATAAATTGGGGAGGGCCCGACTATAAATTTTGCCTACTGTCCCAGAGACACTTTGTTACGCCACTGTGTGTACTAAAGCGTTAGTCATGGCAGTCATTGTTAAAAAAAAATACATTTTTCTGCTGATGTGGCTTTTACTAACAGTTGCTGTCCAACTTTAATTTTCAGTAATACTGTTTGATTATACCACTG
>JAHWFP010024857.1:42676-54217 GCA_023313725.1 Lithobius niger
TGAACGAGTGAGCCGCTCAATTAGGCAAAAACAATTCCCGACTAATTATTCCAGGCGAGAAGTTGCCCTTTTCCTGGGCCGGCCTTCAATTCTTCAGTTAGCGCATGCGCATGGAGGCGAACAACAACAACAACAGTCAAGTGTGTTTTGCCAAGCGCCTCGGAGATTCAGTGAATTTGCACCTATAAATAACTAAGTTACAAAAGCACGAAAGCTTGTAATACGGACAAAATAATGTTGTTAAACAGCAAATGTAATGAATTAATGTCCTTTTGTGTAAGGCTTTTACATAAAATGTACATATTCACGAATTTCGAGAGATAAAAGGGTTGCCGCAATAACGTTAACAAGGTTGTTTTAGTCGGTGAGGAAATCTGCTAGTGTGTCGTAAGTGGCGAGCAACAAAGTTAAGCACTAATGTGTTTTTCACGGTAGTGGCTTCATTGGCTTCGTGTCCATACTCGTCAGGTTGTATTCAACAATGCTGCGATGTACGGCAATTGATTTAGTGTACAGAACGGGGAGGAGGGGGGTGTCGGATTGGATATAAGTATTAAAACCGTGAAAACACAGTATAGGCTCAACATTGGGGCGAATATATTTAAGACTTTGTTATTATTTGGGAAAGGTGAAGACCTGGATAAAAGTAACCTTTCTTCGTGGATAAGGGAAGAGGATATTTTAGAATATTCTCGTTAGTTTCGCGAATTCCTGACTGAAGGGCCTTAAAAAAATTGAAAGTTCCTTAGGCTTCACCAAACGTTTGGATCAAGTTTCGTCTTTAAAAAATAACAACACCATTAGTAATTTCATTTGACATTAGATTAAAGACGGAAATCCGAAGGCTCAACAAAAGTTAAATAAATACAGTTACAAAACCTCTTATGTTGCCCTTTGGACTTATATGTCAGATTGCCTGAGCGAGGAATCGAACACACGAGCTTTGAAACCAAAGACCGCGGTCCTACCGCTGAGCAATACTAACACAGCCTCACTGAGGCCGTGTCAGTATTGCTCAGCGGTTTCGGACCTCAGTCTTTGGTTTCAAAGGGCGTGGGTTCGATTCCCCGCTCAGGCAGTCTGACAGATAAGTCCAAAACGCAATGTAAATAGGTTTGCATCTTTATTGATTAATTTGACATTGATCAGTTCCCCCACCCTCCCCATGCACCCCACTTTCACATTCGTCCAGAGAGGCATATGTGATGCGATTCTGCCTCACATCCTATTGAATATAGGAGACCAAGCACGCATTACTTAGTTGTGAACAACTCTAAGACAGATCGTCACTGAGATCTCAGCAAAAAGGTATTTTCAATTTTCGCCAAAAGTGTGGAAAGAGAAAGAAGGGGTTCATGCAGCAACCTGCTTAGTAACACGTCCTACTAAAACAAAAGTGCCAAAAAAGTGGAATAATCTTTTAAGCAACTGAGAACAAGGGTTTGTTAACCTACTGACTGTAAATGTGTGGACGGAGGACAAGTATGCCAGCAGAAAGGACGGGATGGAAATGCGGCCTATTTTGTTCAAGAACAGACGTGCTTCTGTAGATCATCTCCAAACTGAAAGGAAATGGAATGTTCTGAAGTTCCAAAACTATTTTCTAGTAAAAAAAAAAAAAAAGCAGATACCAGGATACTGTTTCAGGACAAACCTTCTTACGAAATCAGTTCAGCATCGAGCATCAATGTTATCGTTTGATACGTACGTATTTGTCCGGCTTTTATCTTTTGCCGAACTGCATCTCGGTGACGGAATAAACTGCATTACATTCTTACATTATAAACCCAAGTCTCATAGCAGAAATGAAGCAACCGCAACGACCCCCGGAAGGCAAACAATGAAAACGTGCGAGTGTGTCAATTCTTTGGCATGAAGTTGAAACTGGGACCTTGTTGCCTCGAATAACAATTTGCTCTAACAATTATCCTTCTAACCAAACACCGTGGTAATCTCAAGGGCAGGTATTACATGACGTCATGCACAACTACGTATAGCAAAGAGGAGGAAGGGAAGGAAACCAAGAGGAGAGGGAGAGGACGGGATAAAAGGAAGAGGGGAGAGGGAAGGGACAGGATTGGCGGAAAGGGGGAGTGTTACACAAACAAAAATCGACTGTTGCAGTGAACGAGCAGGCAGCACCGAGCAAATACTGGGAAACAACCACGGATCAAAAATCCCCGGGCGAAGCCGGGTACGATACTAGTCTTTTATAGAAAAGGTTGGTGGTACGTCATATATAGTAAAGGATGCAGATGGGATGGATCTTTGCAGAATCCAACCTTGCTTTGCTGCTCTAAAAAACATACATCGAGAGCAAATTATCAGTGTGTTATATGGGATTCACTAGAATCTCATGCTGATATACATGGGATTTCTCAAAACATGGATGGAAATTGTAGAAGAAAAAGAAGCGGATTGTGACTGGATTGCTCAACTGATGCCACAACAACTGACATATATTTTGTCTACAACTTGTCAGAAGAAATATGTGAAGAGTTAGAAGACAATGTTGATGGTGGAGAACAGTACTGCGAAAGAACAGTTTGGATGATGTCATCTATGAGACTGATGATTGGTTCCAAACTTTCCAACCATGACAATGCACTTTATTTTTCATTTGTAAAAACAGAAACATATGTCGTTGTATCAACAGATGGTAACGTTTGGTTGGTTGACACACTGGATTAAACTTAAGTTTAGGATTAAACTGAGTTAAGAATTAGCTTTCTGCCATTTTGCTTCAGGTTTACTGATAAATTTGAAGGTGATGCGCTCGCCCGCCAACTGGAACGGCTTAAAAGATGATGACAAATTCATGGCTTAATAATGGTCCCTATATAAGTAAGCTAATACGTAATTGGGATGGTAAGTTAAAGGTTTTATGTTTTTAGGACAAAAATAGGTAACGTCAGGATTGGTTGGGGTTGATGGTTGGAAATGCCAGAATAGGCTTCACTTAGTAACTATACATCCATAAGTTGGTCGTTAAGGGCAGGTAACAATTATTAGCATGAGCACATAAGATACATCAAGTGTGTTACAAGAGTAGAAGTTAAACACATGAAGTTTAAACAATCAGTTGTAGTACTACAGACATTATCAAAAGCAAAGGAATGGAATCTATGGTTCTTGCGGGGAAAGGAGGAAGGAGTAGCTGCAGCCAAGTGTTTCCAGCAGACGACGCTGCAGGCCGAGGGCGCACCGGAACGGGAGTGCCAGCTCCAACCGACCTGCCGATGCGAAGCCCCGGAACCAATCATGCGACGAACCCTGTCGATGCAACATAATTTTCATATTTTGTTATTTTTACGAAAAACTATTAAGAACAATGGAAAACTAACTAGAACAGCATGAAAAAAACTTTCAAACAAAAATAATAATCAAAATCCAATAAACAATCAACTGCGTCCGTTAAATGGCGCCCATCGCTATTTTTGCTCTAAAATCTTAAGAGTAATAGAAAAATTATTATAACATAAAATAAAGAGAATAAAAAGAAAATTCAAATAAAGAAAAGATCAAAATCAGATGATTAGTAACCGAGAAATCACCATTTTAAAAGAGTCTAAGAATCGATTGCGTCCGCCATCTTGAAAAGGATACACATTTCGATTGGGCCACAAGTCTTTTTTGATAAAATTTACATATAAAACAAGCATGCAAAGCGGCACTTACCCTCTCCCCCCCCCTCCGGGAGTTTTTCACCCACTGAGCCACGGCCTATTAATAATAGATGCACGAATCCTTATGAACTAACTTGCTTTCGAATATCAAGAAAAATTATTCATGCGTCGTTTCGACAGTATCTTAACCTTTATCTTTGCATAATGTTATAGCGATTATTATACGCCAACTAAAATCCTGTTTATGGACTTATTCAAGTGACGTGTTTACATAGTCAGGGCCCACTACGAAGGGGGAGGGGGGGTCAGGTGGACTCGTTGTACCCAGGCCCGAGGGTCACTCAAGGGGCCCACATGGCTCCCAAAAAAATCTTTTCCGCAATTGTGAGTTTTGATTACTATACAAGAGTAATGTGCTCAATTTATGCGTATTGTTCATTTTTAATTTTCCCAACAAACAACAACTCCAATCCAACGGCAACGAGCACGGAGCAGGAGCACTGCAGTGCAAGCCTGTTAGCTTGTTAGGCAGGGAAGCCTTCAAACGTAAGCAGCCCGGATTAATGAATGAACCAATCCGTTAAGCACAATTGTGGCATTTTCAGTTGGGGGAAGAGTGGCCCTCTGTTCTAGTTAGTCCCTGGCCCCTAACTTTGATGTGGGGGCCCTGTACATATGTGAATCGGATTCTTGCCTTACTGGGCTTACGTTTTTTGTCTACTACAAATTCGGGCTTAGCGTTATCTGTTGTCATTAAAAACTTATGTCTAAATTTCCAGTTTTGTAATCTGCGGACGTTCTCACAGTGTATCGAGTTTGTCTCGAATAAGTCCAGCCTCGCCGACTTCCTGATTGCGTTTGTTCCTCTTTATTTTCTCCGATAAAAAAAAAAGAAAGCTTCTTTGTATTGTGATTGATGAGATTTCTTATTTTTTTTTGCATCCCGTGATATTGTTTAGCAGCCCATCACGAGCGATTAATTTAATCACCTTATTAATCACCACCGTAACTGCGCCTGTTTGAGCGCAACGTTCTGTTTTTAACCGACAAGCTTGGCCGTGAAGCACGACTTGGAACAAATTAGCTCCTTCAGAGCGAACGTCATAATGTCATTACAAAAATCTGAGACCCTATCATTAGCTATCACAGAATATGACAGTAAAAAAAAATTAAATAAAAAGAAAAAAAAAAGAAGAAGAATTGTATTAAAAACGAAACAAAAACAAAAACATACACACACACACACGCAGACACACACACACAAAAAAAACCTAGACGACAAGAAGCAATTATGAAACAACCACGGAAAAAAATTTGATTAAGGCCGCAGTGTTTCTTTTACAAACGTAATTTGTGGTAAGTGAATCGCGAGTGTCATCAAATTATTTCCCGAAGACGACAGCAGGTTGTCAAAAAAAAAAAAAAAATATTATTGCAGAATCCCGATTTAGCCCGAAAAAAGAAAAACAAGCCTATTATTTTTTCGATTAGGCTCATAAAATATTAGGAAAAGAACACGATACGGTAAATTTGACGCCAGCCGGAAAAAGAAAACGTGGCACCTGATTGAAAAACTTCTGA
Source organism: Lithobius niger (assembly GCA_023313725.1). NCBI lineage: Eukaryota > Metazoa > Arthropoda > Chilopoda > Lithobiomorpha > Lithobiidae > Lithobius > Lithobius niger. Next base: position 47,884 of record JAHWFP010024857.1, read on the forward strand.
TAGAACATTAGCAGTGAGTTCAGAAACAAAAATAAAAAAAGCTAGCTAAAACCGTGAAGTTCCATGGGGAAAAAACCCCAAAGCTGCTTTTATAATAATAATAAAGCTTATTGCTGGCAACAGCAAACCATTGGTAATATTCCACTCTGGGTGGACGGTTGCCGAAAGGGTGGTGAGCCACTGGGCCGATGGGACGAGAAGAAGTCAAAAATAAATTTAAGGGCGCTTCAGAAAGGTTTCCAAGGGCTATGTCGTCAGCATTCTACGGAACCCCGAAACTGTGTTCATGTTCACTGTCTCACTGCTAAGAGAATTCCATATTGGAACTACAAGGACAGAGAAAAAAAATTTTGCGGCACTCAAGATGGGATCTCCGAACAGCTAGCTTCCATTGGTGTCCTCTAGTTACATAGGGATTAGGAGAGAGATCGAAAAGAGGCAGGTCGACGGCCACCAGACCGCGTGAGATTTTGTATGTCAAAATAAGGTCAAATTTAATTCTGCGCAGTTCCAATGACTCCAGGCCCGTCCTAACACGACGTTCCAAGTAATTTATCTCACGAAGACCAGGGATACGCTTTGTAAATTTACGCTGGACGGATTCTATTAAATCTATGTCCTTAAGGAGATATGGTGACCACACCGGAGTCGCAAACTCTAACAATGGATGAACGAAAGTCTTAAATGCCCAAACCAGGGTGTTGGAATTGCCCGAAGTAAAACATCGATTCACCATAGCCAATCGGCAAAAAGCTGCGGCGCAGACCTTATGACAGTGCAGTGTTGGTTTAAGGTATATTAGAAATACCATACCCCCAAATCCTTTATTTCGGATTGGCTTGCTAAGATGTAGTCTTCGAGGAAATAACTACGACAACATTTTTGGGATCCGACATGAAAGGTTTGGCATTTTGTTTTAGAAAGAGGAAGTTGCTAAACAAGTGATCAATTAAGTACACCAAGTACTTCAACGTCTAAAGAAATGCAGTCTAATGACACGACTGTTGGAGTACCAATTTTCAAATCGTCTGCGAACTTATACCCGAACTTATATAACTATCTGTTGAGAATGATAAATCATTTAAGTAAATAATAAAGAGCACAGGGCCAAGAACTGATTCCTGTGGGACACCGCACAGAACTGATACTCTCGATGAAAACGATCCCTCAACAATAACCCTCTGGGTACGATTTCCCAGGAAGGAAGCTATCCAGTTCTTAAGGTCATCCAATGCAGATGTCAGCTGGTCAAGGACCAGGAGTAACTGATGGGTTGCCGACCGGTTGGGTAAGGAGCCAAATTGATCCTGTTTAATAATCGAATATTTACTAAACAGCTGGAGAATAGAATCGCGAATAATCGCTTTGAATAACTTTGCAGGCCACACAAGTGAGTGCTATCGGTCTGTAAGTTAGCGGGTCGGATGGTGGCCCTTTCTTATACAGGGTGGGGCAGAAAGGACGGAACACCCTTAGAAATCAAAGATGGTTAATGTTAGGATAATGAAACTTTGCATGGTATGTAGGCGAACGGGGGGCCAACTAACCATGAATCGATCACTGACCTTGACGCATATTTTCAAGGTAATCGTGATGCTAACTTTTTAAAACTATACTTCGTAGAACTCCAGTTTAAATTAGAAACTTGTAGACATTGGCAAGGCATGGCCATAGCAAAAAAAAACGGAACGAAATTCGGTACGCTAGTTTAGGAGTTACGAAAATTGCAAGCATCATTTTGTTGTGCTGACCGAGTGGCTTTCCTGCCAAACAGTGAGTGTAAAATTAAGTCTAGTGGTCCTCAAAGTACATGAAGCATGCTTGGAAACAAACAGCAACTGACACACTGATGACTCGACACTAGCTCAACACAACCTGCTACATTACACGTATAAACAGAATGGTGCTGCAAACTACAGCATCTTATACAAGTTGGCATAGTTTAGTCACCGTGGTCGTCTAGAAATGAAACTAATGTTGTTCCTCCCTCAGGTTAACATTTCTGATTTTGTTTCAGAGCTGATCACGGTTAATGAATTATGCCAATTTGCGTATGCTGGCAACACCATTACCTACCAATACAATGCATGGTGTACGAGAGCCTGACAGAACTGTTTGGCAGGAAAGCCACTCGGCCAGCACAACACAATGATTCTTGTAATGTCCGTAACTCCTAAACTAACGTACCGAATTTCGTTCTGTTTTTTGCATTGGCCATGCCTTGACACTGTCTACAAGTTTCTAATTTACACTGGAGTTCTACGAAGCATAGCTAAAAAGTTAGCATCACGATGACCTTGAAAATATGCGTCAAGGTCAGTGATGGATTCATGGTTAGTTGGCTCCCAGTTCGCCTACATACCATGCAAAGTTTCATTATCCTAACATTAACCATCTTTGATTGCCAAGGGTGTTCCGTCCTTTCTGCCCCACCCTGTACATTGGAACTACTGTAGCCGTGTTCCATATTGTTGGGAGGCAGCCTTGTGCGAACGAAATGGAGATAATTGGTAACAAATTTCAGGGGCAATTTGCGTAAACAGAAAGGCAGAAAATCCATCAGGGCCACATGAATGGCTTGGCTTTAGTTTATTGAGGGCCACTAGAACATTTGATGCTGTAAAAGAAACCTCTGAACAGCATTCATTTAGTGGTATCAGTGATGGCAAAGGAGCAATTGGAATACCGTCGTTGGTTACAGTATTTGCAACAAACGCAGAGCAAAGTACTTCTGCCTTTTCCTGGTTATCTGTAATATAGGTGTTCTTAACATTTAAAGGTGGTAGTGATCTCGTTGTTGCTGTTTTTTTTTCTGCAAAGGCTGATGATGGCAGATTGACGTCCTTCACGAAGTGCCCTCCATCCTTTTTCACAATGCCAATCTTCGACCATCTCAGAATATAACTTTTGCGCTTTATTATAGGTGCCAAGGTTCATGGGACACGGGTTGGATTTAAGACGCTTCCACTGTTTAAGTTTTAAATTGCGCTGTTTAACAATATGCCATGGAAATACAATTTTAGTATTTTTGTGTGAGCGTGATTTCCCTCGACAAAGTTTTACGTGGTCGGTTAAAACATCCTAGAAAAAGACCCAGGCATGTTCAATGGGAAGGTTTAAGTGAATAAGGGTATGTCCCAGTCAACCATAGCAAGGGATTCTTTTAGCTTAACAAAATCAAACCTACCATCACCAAAAGGTGATTTCAATTTTCTTGACATGTCAATTCCACAAACCGAAAGGTTCAGCTCAAACGATACCATACAATGGTCACTATTTCCTAAGTGTTCGTCGACACTAAGGTTAAAAATAAGCCGTTCGTCGTGAGAAAAAACAAGATCAAGGATTGTATTTCCACGTGTTGGATGTTATACAAGCTGATTTAGTCCGAGTGGGGTAATAAGATCCAAGAAATACCCATGGTGTTTGTCCCCTGCCAAGTTTCAATCCCAATCTACAGTAGAGAAGTTGAAGTCACCTAGGAGAATATTTAAATGATCAGTATTAAACGCATTTACAATAAATGAACAGAGACTCAAAATCGCCCCATCATCCCGGCTGCCCAGCAGGTAGCACAAAATAAAGGTAATCTTGTTATTTGTTTCAGCAACAACAATCCCTTCCACCTCGACTGACATATCTATAGTAACGATTGGTATCTCAACTCGATGCAAAATTCAAAGGCCCTCAGCCCTACTACCACGGTCTCTCCTAATAACTGAATATTTTCCAACATCGGCCAACACAGCATCAGTGAAATTTGGATGCAACCATGTTTCACCGACAAAGATTAAGTCGTAGTGGTCGCGCAAAATCAATTCCTTAAAACTACCAAAGTTTTATCAACACTACGTGCATTCATAACTACGCAAATCAAGTTCTGAGTCGTCTGCTTGTCTGTATTACGTCCTGAATGTGCAGGTGTGAGGCTATCCCCGAGAAAGTTAGTTAGTTTTCCTGCTGGGTGTGGAAGTGTGCTCAATTGTTGTTGGAGTATGTGTTTTCCTCTACTGGTAAGATGAATCATATCTCGTGCTAACAATGTGTGGTCTTTACGAACATCCTTCTCAACGGACACAAAAGTGAAATTTTTGTCGACACACATCAGTCGCATGAGAGAACTGGTGTGGCTTACCCTCCGATCCAACTCTGTGTTTATTTTGCCAAGTCGTGGGAATTAGAGCCCAATAATATTTCAGCACTCGGGCACACCATCCGTATAGATGAAGTAAATACTGCGAGGTGAAGCACAATTCGATTCGGAGTATTGTGAGGTATGTTGTTTGCTCCTGCACACACCACAAAAGCACTGCTATGATTACAACCCTTTAAAATTTCTACGTGGTCGGTTAAAACATCCTGGAAAAAGACCCAGGCATGTTCAATGGGAAGGTTTAAAGTGAATAAGGGTATGTCCCAGTCAACCATAGCAAGGGATTCTTTTAGCTTAACAAAGTCAAACCTACCATCACCAAAAGGTGATTTCAATTTCCTTGACATGTCAATTCCACAAACCGAAAGGTTCAGCTCAAACGATACCATACAATGTTATTCGAAAGATTCCATGTTTTCGAATCTGGGTGACTACTTCGTCTCAATGAGCGTATCTTTGAATCCCCGATGAGTGTTGTTATGCCTTCCCATTCCACTTTAGGAGACGCTTGTGAGACTGAAGCTGACTGACTAGTTGCTCCTAGACCATGCTCTAAGCCATGTGCGAAACTCAGGTTTGAAGTGTTCCTCGATAAGTTTTTCGAAGTACAGAAACGTGTAATGTTTGGGTTGGGATCAATAGAGATTGGATTGTTAGGCTCCTGCCTTGTTCTCGTTTGATGGACGGATGAATCCCTTCTATATTGAAAAAGATTCCAAGATAGAGGACCGATATGCAAGAAGCTGCGTTAGAACTGTGTTGTTTTTAAGTGTTTTTCTGTTCAAATTTGTGATCAAGACATAAATAAACTTACCAAAAATTATTGAGACTGCTTTAGGTGCACTTGTGACAAGTCATTTAGCCCATCAGGGGTACTGTTTCTGCATATCCCTTCTATAACTTCGGCGGTTGCTCTCGGTTCCTCGCCGTACCGTAATGTTCTAGTGGAGTGGTTGTGCCACGTGAGGTTGGATAACAGGAAATTTCATAGGCCTGTGAATGTACAAAAAAAGTCACACCATATTATCTTCATCTGTACCTTTTTTCCAGGAGGAATGTTATGTCTATAAATATTCACAATTTCACATCGATAATTTTCACATTTGCCTTTGCCCGACTATGCATGCTTAATTTTTTTCAATCCCATTTTTGGGTACATTGACTATCAAAACTTGTTTTCTTTCGCTTACTCAATCAGCACATTCCCCTTTAGTTGCTCCACACAATGAGGCTAGAATTGCTCAGTCGATCACAATTAATCTCATCTATTTGGCCGATCGTCTACTTGACGGCAATACACTAGCATGTGTCTAGATTAACCAGCAAACTTGGAGGATTACCAAGACAAACTTTTTTAAAGAAAATTATTTTTCTTCCTACCTGATTGTATCCTGTGCTCACGACCTGCATTTTGTTTCCATCTCTTCTTGCAATGCAAGACTTTCAGACTCTTAATTTTTTTTTTTTTTTCATGAGCCGGTAATTTTTATTTCTGAGCCTTGGCCCGAAGCCGTACGCCCATACTACAATACTATGAAACACTCAATACACTTACAGTACACTGAGATCAAGCCACATTAAAGCTACAAAAGTAATCAAAGCAATCAAAAGTCACCAAAGCAAACCAGGCTAACTACACACTCGAAGAGCACGCCGAGCCACACGGCCAACACAGATCACAGGAGCACACCCGCGGCTTTGCAAAAGCGTGTCACTGGATGCACACGTCGTGCAAGCTAACCCCACGGGAGAACGCGGCGAGGACAGACAAGGATACCCAGGCCCTAACCAACAACGCAACTTCACACGTTGACTATCATAGCGGGCACGGTGCAGCAAAAACCGAGCAACTGTCTCATCCAACCCACAGAATGCACAAACTGGAGACCCAGCCCAGCCCGTCCGATGCCTGTTGCCAGGCCACACAGTGCACAAACGCGCTTCGCACACTTGGAGGCCGTCTAGCACAGGTCTGAAACTGCATGTCGGTAGCAGACAAAAAAGAGAGTGACCCGTCGCTACCGCACCCTAATCCGCGTTCCACAGCCTCCACGCCCAAGAACGAGCGGCAACACGATGACTTCGAACCGACTGAACTATAGACATACAATCATTAGTGCTGAAGACAACACCTTTCGCAACAGCATCTGCGCACTCATTTCCATAGCAGTCACTGTCGTC
>JAHWFP010024858.1:2104-53607 GCA_023313725.1 Lithobius niger
ATTTATTTGTGGGCGAATGTGAAATTTGGACGGAGCTTCGGTCTCATCAAGAATTTCGGCGACCCAACCTGTCACTTATGCGTTAAAGTTTGGACGGACGTAGATTGGAGCATATCATCGGGAAGAGCATCTAATGCAGTAACAACTCTTATAGATGCTCCAATGGCTTGTAAATCGGTCTGCAATAGCACGAGCATTGACTAAAACAAATTAGTAGAAATGGTGACTTTAATGCACAAAATAATATCGTGAGCAGTTGTGCGAATTCGTTTCTTGCATGTAATAATTACAGTACGGAATAGCAAACGTAACGAAATTGATGTGCTAGCCGAACCCTTATCAATTTCGTTACGTTTGATATTCTCTACTGTAATTATTACATGCAAGAAACCAATTCACACAAATGCTCATGATATTATTTTATGCAATAAAGCCAACATTTGTACTAATGTGTTTTGGTCGTAGCTCGTGCTGTTGTGGACCGATTTACATGCTGTTTTCTGCATTCACCATGAATTGACTGTCCGCACATATTTCAAATCGGGACCAATGCCCTATTCCTAAAGGAACCGGAAGTGGAAAATTTATTTAAGAGGGGGGGCAGGGGGGGACCCTTGGATGATCTCATAAAGTGGCCCCCTCCGTGGTGATCAATGGTCGATGGTTGTTCGGTGGCTAAACCAAATCATGCGGCTGCCAAAATCACCGTGTCGAAAATTTACTGACAATATTGTGTTCGAAGATTAAAAAAATGTAAAAGCCTGATGGTCGAGCAAGAACAAAGAGGACGGGAAACTGTGAAACAACGAAGTTTTCGGTTTGTTTGTTTTTTGTAACAAAACCAATATCAGTGTCCGATGAAAACGTATGTGGTCAGTAATTGCATCGTCGCACAGAAGATTCTGGCTCATTTGCCATATCGTAGTAGCAAAAGTTACGAGACAATTTAAAAAAAATATACAATGCGCAATATGATATTGTTCAGTACACCACGCATTCAGATATTTTAGTAGTGTTCTGTTGATATGTCTGCCGTTCCAACTTCATACGTCAATAACAGTTTTTTTTTTTTATTCTACCATACGATACGTCGAATTACTAATGCAGTGTTAGTGCGTCCTTGTTTTTTCTTGCAATTGTCTTTTTCGGCTTAGGTGTAAAAAAGGGGCCCAGCCCCTAAACCTCGACCTTTGTGACTCAATCAATTTTTTATACCCGCATTGTGTTGATGGCCTTTACTTTCAGTGTGTTACAGTAATGTGGACTTATTATTATTATCGACTAGGTAACTAGGCTGTCATATAGGTGAAAGGTTCAAAGTTAAAGTTTAAAATAGGGCAGATTTCCCCAGGAGGACCACCAGGTGCGACTTAATGGCACAAGTTGGATATTCGTCACATTTGAAGGGAGGATATGAAAGGGAGGCTACGCCAACACATTGGTTATTTGCGCCCACACTTTGTCAACTCTAGCCTAATTTAGGCAAACAAAGCATTTCGACGCCCACTAGGGCGGGACCTATAAAGCGTTCCCCATTCACTGGCAGTACTCTTGCCCCTCATTCCTCCCCCCCCCCCCAAAAAAAAAGAATTCGGTTTCGCCGAATCATTTAGCCTTTTAAGTAATAGATATTACCTGTCTCATCAGGCGTCGTGTTCGCAAACTGCGAGCGTCAATTCGTAAAATTATGTTTACTGTCTTTGTCGTAGTGACTTCGATCAACTTCTAGTTTTCCGGAGTTCGTAAAAGATAAAATAAATAAGGAGACGTAGACGGGAAGGGAGGACTAGTCGCAATTTTTTTTATTGAAATTCGGAGAAGGCAGTTTTTTTTTGGGGGGGGGGGTAAGGCTTCACGACACATCGACAGCTAGTTCATTAGCGCCAATACCAGTCACAGAGCAGCGATCTAGGTCTGTTAGAGAGATGTTAGTTAATTGGCGAGGATCTTGGTTGTTATGCCATAGGCAAGGCGTTTTTGTGGTGGGCTACTGCATGGGAAAACAAGCTGTAGACTGCTTATAGAACACTGCTTCGTCTCGAAGACCCACCGAACATCCTAATTCACCTTACTCAACGACATAAATTATGATGGCAATGTGTAGGCATCGTTTTCAAGTTTTAATGTTTTTTCTTTCTATAAATGAAAGTATTCTTCAGATATTTTCATAATTTCCAACACTAATATAATGGTAACAATCTAGCAACAATATTAGGCACCAACTCTCAAACGGTGCTTTGTTTCTCACGACATTGAAACCCTGGTGTGGGCATTTAATGTTTTTGTGCGACCCATTATGGAGTATGCCAGTCTGGTATGGTTTCCCCATTTATTGAAGCTTATTAATTTAATCGAATCCGTAGAGAGAAAATTTACCAAATACTTACCCGGTTTCAAAAATAAATCCTATTCAGAACGACTAAAACTCTTGCAACTAGAGACACTTGAAACATGGAGGCTTAAACTTGACCTTAATTTGACATTTTCGATATTGCGTGGGTTTACCAGCATACCGGACCACCCCTCTTTGCTTTGAGGAGTGGGAATTATACGCGTTGCAAAAATTTTAAACTGGTCGTTCTCCCCTTTCAGAGGGATTGTAGGAAATTTTTCTTCTCGCACCGTGTGGTGAGGCCATGGAATGCTCTCCCGGGTGATGATGTCCGAGCACCGTCACTGGCTCCGTTTAAAATTAAACTGAGCGGGGTTGATATCAGTAAATATGTTAAACCTAGTTAAGACTAGACAAGAGCTTTGCCTGCAGTGCTTTCAATTTGAGTATACAAATCTTCAAATTTTAATTTTGTACACATATTTTAATTTTGTATTTATGTTTATCTTTAACTTGGGCAGGTTGTCAGTGGATAAAACAAGTTCCCTTCCCTGACCCTTTGTGTGTCCACACTTACTTACATTTTGGGCCTAATTATTAATTTTTTCAACAATTAAATTGAAAAAGTGTTCAATAGATAAATTGCTTAAAGTTAGTCAAAACAAGACTGAGAGAGGTCCCAGTCAAAATTTCCGGGTTTCCCACCAAGGTGCTAAAATTCATTTTCATGACTTTTTTCCAATGTTTCTAAGAGTAGTTGAGGTCAAACAAGTTAAAGGAAGAAACAAACCAAAGCCAACCTTGTAGCCCATCGTGAATCTTGGAATTGGACCCGGGTCTTTGACTTGTATTGGGCCACCGAAATTGTCATAATCGCTGCTCACTTGTCATTCTTAGCTGTTCACATTGTTGGCTACGTTGTTTCTTCGTTTATCATTAACGTTTACATCCAATTTCTCTTTCTTTCAACCTCGTTGCAACCTAGTATTTGTTTGTCCAGTTCGGGCACCCCACTGGTGTCAGTTTGTTGTAAATTCATCTGAAAATAGCTGCAATTATCAAAGGGGGGGGGGGGAGATGAGGCTTAAGGCGCGTCGACAGCTTGGTCATTAGCGCCAACCTCAGTCACAATTATCAAAGGAGGCGATAGCTACATATATATATTATTGAACTCCTCACTGCAGCAAAACTAAAACAATTAGAAAGTAATTAGAAAGTTGGACCCAAGGAGACAATATGACTAAAAAAAAAAAACAGGTTTAAAATCGGTTAATAAATAAAATAGTTACGATGGTGTTTAAAAGCCAACTCTGAACATGCTGGCTGCATTGCGTTTGTATGGATAACGATTATCCTTGAGGCGAATAGTCAGTTTAGTTGCTTGAAGCAAAGTGGTCTGAGCTTGGATAGTGATTATACTTTGTTCCACATTATGTTTTCAGAAAACTGACTGTATGACGCCACGTTTTCTTCCATTACGAGTGCAAAAAATCCGTAATCATCCCATTCCTAAACTCTAACAGTAACTTTGTTGAGTCTACAAGTGTGATATCCACCAGTTTTGCACTCTTAGTGGAAGGAAACGAGTCGACATCCAGTCAATTTTCTGAAAACATAATGTGGAACAAAGTATAGAACAAGAACAAAGTAGTTTAGTTCCTTCGTGAGTTAAACTGAGTCTTTCAGTCTCACGAAGACCAGATTTCTAGAGCGAACTTATGGTCTGTACTTCTCTTATTGCCATACTAATAGTTAATTGGCTGCAAATTAAGTCAATTCAGCTGCTAAATAGTTTTTTTCCACTGGCTTATTTTGTTTCAGCTGTAGGGCAAAAAAATTGAATATTCTTGATCAAACTACGTTATCGTTGTGAAATCGCCAGAGGTGTATTAAGGTTTTTCTATAAGAGCGAGCAAGGGCTAAATGTTGGTCCCCCAAGACTGCAAAATTTTGGAGTGAATGTGAACCCCCTTCAGAATATTAAACAATTCTGTGGTCAGGTTTAAGGTATAATTTACATTTTTTTGTTTATGAAAACGGTATCCTAAATTTGTTTTCATCGCTATATGCGCCTCCCCCCCCCTTTCCCCGCCTCATGATTTTTTGGGCCGCTTATTTCCTGTGCCCGGTGCCTTGACTCTCTGTATCCAAGCTGTCGACGCGCCATTAAGCCTCATATCCCCCCCCCCTCTCTGTATCCCGCTCAACTGTGGCAGTGATAACTATCATCCTTGTAGCAATTTTAAATCATCATCGTCCACTATTTTTAATGGTCCGGCGATTTAATGGTTTTGCTGGGAATGAGTGTTGCGTAATTTTTTTTGGACTTGATGATATTTGGTCAATAATTGGAATTTTTGTTGTTGTTTTTGTTTAGGGAGCGTGAACCCGAAACACGTTATCTTCCGAATTCTGAATTTGAATTTTATTTCCAAGAGCTTTGGCCCTCAGCCTTACGCTCTAATACAGGGTTTAAACCAATTTCCCATTCCCCAGGGTCTTCCCCATTTTGAATATTTGTTACAACAATCCCCTTCGTTTCATCGACTTGGCATATTGACCCAGGAATAACAAGTTGGCGCAAGCATCTGCCTTGAACAACTATTACGTCACACTGACGCCTCATTAATGTCACCCTGTTGCGTTTTCAGACTAAACAATTGTAACCATTCATCGAATCCCATTCAACGATCCCTAATTCCAAGTGTTATAACTCGCCCAATCTTCGAACCAACAAGAAGTTGTCCTTGATTTGGCGCAATATTTTGGTCTACCAATTCGAAATTGATCCGACCTCTACTTTCAACCCACATTTGCAATCTTGCCTCCTTAAGTCCACCTGCAGGTGAGCCAAATAAATTCAGACGAGCCCAATAAATCCAATCAACACTGAACCACGGTCTGAAGTAATTCATCTGGAGGGAACATGTCTGGATATGAGGATTGATGAGGTTAAGGACGAGCCTCCTTGATGCTGCTGCGAACTCAACAAATCTAAATCTCCCGGCACGAGATGTGACTGGAAGAAACGCTATGTAGTGGCGACCTTCTCGTTCTCGTCCCGTTGTTGGCTGGATGTCGTGAGAAAGCAAATGGCGCCGGGCGCGCATTCGGAAGTTTTATGGGAGGTGAAGGCCGGGCGAGAAGAAGCTTGAGCGGGCGAGCGGGGCTTCCGTGACACCACCGTCGGAATGCGCAGTGCTATATCGATTGGCAGCTTGGCAGCCGGCTTGCTTGCTGCAAAGTTTGAAATCGGGACCAGCCCATTGCAGCCGGTGGGGGAAAACGAAGAGTTTTCGAAATAAAGATGGCAGCTTACTGTAAAGCTTGCTTGCCAGTTAAATACGCAGTAGTTTCGTTCTGTGTTCATTGCTGACGTCAGTGGAGAGAGGATATATTTTTTTGGGGGGGGGGGGGGGGGGGGGCGGGGGGGGGGGGAAGCTGACGCACCAACACCTAACGGGTAACCTATAGTTTAAAAAAGAAAGCTGAACAACACCTTTTTGTTATTTTAAAAGTTAACTTATTGTCGTTCTGACATTACTTGCAAGATTTAGCCCACGTTGAACAAGCCCTGTAAGATAGGAAAGTTTGTGAGTGCTGAAATACTTTGCCGTCCCACATCTGGATGTGTCTGCTTTTATTGTGAGTTTGACAGCCGTTTAGTTTGTAGGCCATAGGTGGTTGTGTGAGTGAAGGAAGAGCGATTTTAGGCCTAAACATGAAAAGAAACAAAAAGAAACAAAATAAAGCTGCAGCTCTATCCACCGGCCTGTCGGAGGAAAGCCTTGTTATTAATGCGTTTCTGCACGCTTGGTATTTTTTTTTCCTTTTCATTCCAATTCAAAAAGAAAATTACTTGGTATTTTTATGGTTGAATGAATAAACATTACATAGTCAGCATATTCTTGGCGCAATTTCGTTTCGTCCCGTCCATGATGTGGAGTAGGCTTAAATCTTCCAAGTCCTGAATCTTAAGTTTTCTTGAATGGTGTCCAACAAATCCGACCAATCGGAGTACAGAAAACGAGTACAGAATAGGATAAAGACAGTATACCCTTCTTGCTTAACTTGAGGACAGTAGAAGAGGACGAAATCGTGGTGGCGCTGGAGCTGGCCCGGCGTCTTGGGCGTCCCCTCCTTCCAATCTTAGGCTTGAAGTAGTAGTATATAAGCGTGTCGCCGCACTGCAGACTTTTCCATTGATTTCTTATTCCCCCGCATGACGCGAGCAGTGGCAGCAGCTACAGCAGCGGAGAAGAGCCGACGCTACGACGACGCTGAGGAGGTGGTATACGGCCGGCCGGCAGAGTACGGCGGGCGTTGCGACGTCCAACACCCGAACTGGTGACGTAATCGCATTGGGGGTGTGTGTGTGTGAGAGAGAGAGAGAGAGTGTGTGTGTGTGCAGCGCGCCCGCCCGCGCTAGCTAGCAGCTGCAGCAGCTGCTGTTTTGGTTGGTTGGTTGGGTCGCCGTATTACTCCACCGCGCGGCAACGGGAATCTCGGCAAACGGGCACGAGAGGCGCGCGCGACGGCCGCCCCTGGCTCGCACTCCCGCGGCGACGTGGTTCGACGGCGTCGTCGTCGACGTGGTCGTCGTGGTTCGGCCGACGCCTCTTTACGGTTATCGTACAACCGGCGTCGTAAGCGTGAGAAAGCCCGGCGGGAGGGCAGTTGCGGAGACGATTGCTGCTGTTGTTGTTGTTGTTGTTGTTGTGTGCAGCTGTGTTTGTGTGTGCCTTGTGAGTGGTGCGGTAGTTGCGGCGGAAGCAGCAGTAAGAAGAAGCAGGAAGCGGCAGAAAACGCTGGTCGACGTGTGTGGTTGTGGCGAACGAACAGTAGATGTTGGCCGGGCGAGGTATCTCACCAATTTTACCGCCGGTTGTTGTAACTTGGGGAGGGACGAGTTAGCTATAGATAGCTGCCTGCTGCTACTGCTACTACATACCAACCATACAACCCATTTACGACCACCACCACCACTAGCACCTACCTTTATACCTACCGGCCGCGACCTAGAAGTGACCCTACGACCGTTTCCGTGCGTGTGGCAAAGGCTCGGCTCGGCTCGCATCGATTGACGGGCCACCATCCCCCTAACAACATCCGGATTGTATCGAAGCCGTCTCGGGCTCGGCAACGTCGGGAACTTCAGTGCGGCGGTTGCACCGGTCGGTAACAGAACTATGAATGCGGCACGCAGTAGTCCAACTACATCTTCGCTACTCTACGTGCAGGGTTCGCCCCGTTGACCGGGCCTTCCGAATCTTCCCGGACTGGCCCGTTTGACAAAAACAACCCATTCTTATAGGCTACGCAAATTCACAACCGAAGAAGAAAAAGAAGGAAAAAAAAAATAATCGAAAACTCGAAAGGAAGCAAAGCCGCTGCTGCCATCAACACGATAAAAAAAATATATATAAGAGAAAAATCTTTTTTGTATAATATTAATCATCCTCGAGTAAGCTGGCCAGCTTCATTCACAACATCGGCAGGCCAGCCCATCAACCTATTCAACTCATCAGATAGTTTTGCAATACTCGTTCAAGTTGAGTAGTAGCTCTGCTCCTTGCGCCCGCTATAGGCCATGAGGAAAGAAGCAGGGGAAATCCTCTTCACGCTCACGTTCCTCTTGCTCATCTCACCCAGCGCGGACGCGGTGGCAGATAGGTGAGTGTCTTAATTCCCCTTCACCTTTTCACCTTCCCCACCGTCAAAATCCCGATTTCCACACGCCAACGCATGACACGATGAACACTTAGCTTCCCGCGATACCCGCATGCTCGACAGGGAAGCCCGTCGCTTCTCCCTCGCTTTCAACTGGCAAGATGGCACGTACGCTTCGTTTCTGCCAATTTAGTCATAAGTTTGACCCCCTGTCTGAATGCTTGGAGGGAAGAATCTACGAAATACAACTCGTATTGCTAAGAGGCGTGTCATTTATACAAAAGAGGGTGTAAATGATCTGAAGCGAATGATAACCATATTAGGCCTAAATCTAGTTTCCCGTTCTGGGCGCGCCTCTTAGAGTTCACCCCCTTGATAAATGCCATGTTGGATTCGTCGGTGTAAACAGCGATATTAGTTCCAGGAGAGATTATTTGCGTAGAAAGCCGCAAAGGGTGTCATGAATCGTCTAAGCTTCTGTGGAACGGTAAATGTTGTAATTCAATACCAGAAAAAAAATCACGTTTAGGCCTAACACGAAACGACGTAAATAACGAAAAGTGTAACTTAATAAAGTGCAAGACTTTCTTGTGCTGTAAAATTTAAGTGGGGAGCCATGAAGCGGGATAACCATTATGTGAAGCCACACATGATCAGAAATCAGTTTTTAAATGTTTAAACGTACATTTCATTCTATCTTTAGAGCTTGTATGATAAGCAAAGAGCTACGTAGAAAGATTAGTGGGTTGTACAAAGATCAGTAATAAATACCATTCCAATTTATGACAATAAGAATATTTTCCTGAAAGGAATCTACAGAGTATTGCTTTTACAAAGGCAGCAGGAGAATGTAGAACGCTTCTGTCAAGCAAAAAGTAGCATCCTGTAAAAAAAAAAAAAAAAAGTTAACATCTGTGGGCATGTAAGTAAGTAAATAACTAAGTAAATATTGTAACAATAAACAATAACACTACAGTATGTGCCAACACTCCACAAGAGCTGATGCCCGAGTGTGGCATGTAACATACAAGAAAGCATAAGACAGTGTACAAAGAAAAAAAGTCACAGCAAAACTTTACAACATATAAGTAATAATAAAACTATTGAACTATAAACACAAAACGAATTATAAAATAATGTGCATGGGAACTTCATAGATTGGGAAGGTAAGACATGCTCATTGTGAAAGATCAAGTTTAGCTTAAAATGTTGAATAACTTTTCTGTAGAGTTGGTGCTAAGGCCCAGTACCCATTTAAACAAGGATGTTTGGAATGGATAAATCTCAACAATTTTTTTAAGTTGTTTGGTACAGTATTGTATAGCTTGCTGCCAAGGAAATAGCTGCATTTATGGAATCTTTCTTTATTGACTTTAGGCTGAATAACATAGTTGTTCGATTCACTCCTAGTTTGGTAGTTCGTTATAGTAAACGAGTTGTAGAAGGAGTGTTATTCCTCCGAAAACGAATTAACTCAATATGTATATAAATGGCGAATGGCGAATACCTAAAGGTCGCCAGTGTTCATGTTGTCTTTTGAATGTCACTACTCTGACTTTCTTTGAAGCAAGCTTCATCCTTTCCTCTCAAAGGTGGAGATCACCTCAGTAAAAAAATAACAGACTTTCGTTTGCATCTGTATTTATTCACCGCTAATCAAGCCGATTTGGTTTTCCGTCTCTTTTGCACTTCTGTACTGACATAAAAAAAAAGTATCAGGACTAATGAGAAACACATTTGTCTTGTCACATAATCCTTTACCCGTTGTACGACAGAAATTACTGGATAAAACTAAAAAAAATACGACACATGTTTTAAGATAAATCTTAGTGACAATTTCTGCTGCCCTATCATTTCTTCTTGCGCCATTTTAAAACTAATATTTGACGAAGCAAATAATAAAAACAAAACTTACACATTTGTAAAATGGATAAAGTATAAAGTTTGAAATTACATTTTTGTAAACGCTAGTTGTTGAAAAAGTAACCTACTGAAACTGGGCGTTAGGAACATTGGATACATACATTATTAGCCAGACGGTCCTTTTTTGATGGGGGGATTGAGTACTAAAAACATTCTGAAATAACGGCCAATTTTAAACTCAGCGCTAGAAGTCCGCATCTACGAAATAAATAATTCTTTGCATGGAATCCGGCAGCCAATTTCGAGGCCTATACAGACGCTCAAATTAACACATCGTCATTTTGTTTGAAATGTGAACTTTTAACTGAAACACGTATTCTTTAAAGAAATGCAAATTGGGTGAAAATGTTAGTATTAAAGAAAAAACAGAATGTGGATGTCGACTCCACTGTGTTCTTCGTTTAATACGGATTCGTTCAATTTGTTCTTCAACCAACTCAAGAAAAACAACACCTTTGCCAGCCAACAATTCCACATTCCACGCGGCCGGGCATAGTTAGCACGGTAGCAATGATAAACGAGGTGCACCACTGTGCAACGAAACTGCCGACGAAACAAAGCATTGTTAAACAGTTTTCCTATTGCATTGTGGGAGTATTATGCGGAGACCCAGGCAGACGTCTTGGCTTTTCTTACGATGTTATTCTTAAAGCTTATGTCAAAAAAAAAACTCAATTTTTCTTTCATTATCCGAAACTAGAGGCGTCGTTTGAAACCTTATATAAAAACAACAACTATCTTTTCCAAAAAACGAAACCCTACTGTTGTAGCTAAATAAATTCTGAACATGTATACACAGGGTTCAAAGGATTTTACGGAGCGTTAACCGCTTCTGGTCATCTGCCGTTGTATACAGACTTAAGGTCATAACATACTTAAAATGGGCCATTTAACTGTTGAAGAGTTAAAACTGTAAAATAAAAGTGCCACCTGACTGGCAAAGCCCCACAAAGACATAAAATCACGCTAATTTTATATTTTAGCCTATATCTTGGCCTTGTTCACCTAAAACAGATATAAAATCTGTCTTTGTGGGGCTTTGCCAGTCAGGTGGCACTTTTATTTTACTGTTTGCACCACACACAAAATAACGATTTGGAGTTAAAACTGATTTTAAACAAATAGACTGTTAAATAAATAAACACTATACACGGTGGTGAGTTAAGTTGTGATCCAGCTTAACCGATGGGTAAAGTAATATAAAACAAAGAGTTGTGAAACTTGGGTTATGTGATGGGGGGGGGGGGGGGGCGGGGGGGACGATTGAATGAACAAGAAACAGATGACCTTGCAGTTGGTATCAAGGTCATCCAAGTGGTAACTTCTTATGCTTTCCTCGCA
This sequence comes from Lithobius niger, assembly GCA_023313725.1. Lineage (NCBI taxonomy): Eukaryota > Metazoa > Arthropoda > Chilopoda > Lithobiomorpha > Lithobiidae > Lithobius > Lithobius niger. Next base: position 13,371 of record JAHWFP010024858.1, read on the forward strand.
CACCATCAGAATGAATTAAAAGGTCGCAGGAAACAAAGATTCATTACCAGTTGCTGCGGGCTTTTTCTACAGTTGACACTTCTCCGACAATCCTGGCTAAGTTTTTCAACAGTGATCCTGACGCGACAGTTCTCCACATTTGGCAACAAGACTCAAGTTTCCGTGATCAGTTCCGTAAGTCAGCCAATCACTTTTTTAAGGCTTTCTTGTTTCATTTTTATCTGCGTAATGAAATTGTAGAAAATCAACAGCAATTCCACTACTTTTAAGTAGTTTAACAATAGCTTTAAACTTTCGGTGTACGATGCTTATTGCTACGTTGCAAAGTGATCGGCAACAATAACCCTCTGTAAATTAAAACAAAACACTGTGCGTTGGAAATTCTTTGGAAATACCTTGTTTGTAATGGGCTGAGGGGCTAGAGTAGTCTTAAAGTTAGTGTGAAGCGTGTATAATTATGTCCTTTAGGCAATCGTAGAATTTTAAATAAATAAATAAAACGCTAATGAGGCATTGTTGGCGATTTACTTTCTGACTCTCCCAGAAAAAAAAATGCCAAAGCCACTAAAGGGCTACAGGTTCCAACTTTGTTATCGAAAAACGAATTTATTTATTTCCCAAAGCAAAATTCAAATGTTAGTGCCTGGTCATCGGGTGTGGAAAAGGGTTCGGGCTTGGGGTCGCTGATTTAAGTGAGCGAAGCGAACGAATATCAGCGTTTGTTAGCCAGTGTACGCAAAATAATAATAATAATAATAATAATAAATAAAAATTTTGCCGCATTAACAGCAGGGTTACAGAAGGGCAAGCCACTTATACTGGACCCGTAGAAGTTTTTTCCTAATTTATTCTTTAGTCTCTATTTAAAAAAATTCTGGTCTGTTCAAAAAAGCCCGTAGACTTAACTTACCAAGAATGGACCTGAAGTGTGCGGGGAACGAGCCCTGACTGCTTCGTCAGGAAGAGAGTTCCACACAGATATAACTCGAAGTGAAAAGAAGTGTTTTCTGCAGTAGCAAAAAGCCGATTGTGCACGGAGCAGGGTTGAAAAAGGGAACATCAATAAATACAAAATAAATAAAAAATTTGATTGAAGGAAATTAATTCGGTAAAACATGGATACACCCATGAACGACCAAACCGTACCAGTGTTGCAAACGGTGTATCCAGAACCACATCATTATCCATCGAAAATTTATTTCATGCAACGATACTTGAGCGCCCAAATTTTTAAAATGGTGCATGTTGTGATTTGAGTCATAGGATGCGCGATTGAGTGAGCGAAGCGAACGGAAAACAGCGCTTGATAGCCAGTGTGCGCAAAAAATGGATTGAAGAAACCTAATTCGGTGAAACATGGACATACACATGAGGGACCAAACCGTACCAGTGTTAAAAACTGTCTATCTAAGCACGGGATTCGTCTAGTAACTAAATAATACTACAGGATCAAATGTGAAATGTCATGCAACAACCATTGTATCCTAATTTCGTGGCTCTCTGACTTATAGCCGCCCCCAGTCATTCGAGTCTGATAATTTTTAAGCCTCCCTTTCCCTACGCATCAGTTTGACCCTCTCAACCAAAATAGGGGCGTGTTCCGACCCAAATAATTAGAAATTAGCGCACTCCTCAACCTCAAGTAGAACTTGGCATCCTGTCTTTTAACCATTCGACATTTAGTGCCATAAAGTCAGCTAGCTGCGTGAAAGGTGGGCGAACTAATTAAAGATCCATTGAAATCTGGACCACAGTTCTTGGTATGATTTTTAATTAGGTAACTTTCTCCCAATCTGCTGCATATAATGTCTAAATCTGGTTTTTTTTTCAATAAGATCGGAGCTAAATGCCTAAACCAGAATGAAAATCTGAACTAAGTTGCACGAATAAAAGAGTGCGATGCTTTCTGCGCACCTGAATGATATGTTGTGAAGCTATTCGGGGGTCGCAATACATTTACTTAGAAATTAAGGGAGTTGAAAAGGACGCTAAAAGCGCACATGAGCCTTAAAAATACTGACAGATGAACCATAATTTTTTTTTCTCCTTTCGCGTAAAATTGTGTCCCGTTTTTTGCTGTGGTTATCTACCTTTTAAAAGGACATAAATCCTTCCGGTACATCGTTCGACCCGATGAGATTGCAGTTGGCAACATTTACACAGGTTAGAGTTAATGTCGCCAAATCACCTCGCACGCAAGAAAAACAAGAAAATAAATGTGTTGGCAACATTTACATGCGTTTGAACTAACGTCGCAAAATTTAGTCATGCAGGAAAACCAACAGGGATTTATGTTCCTTTAATATCTTTGACGCACTCTGTGTTCGTCCACAGACTTGCCTGTATTTTAGTTATTATTTTAGTTCACCACATTAGTATTATTACTATTAAGTTCCTTTTTTCTATTATGTTTATTTGTTGAACATTGTAGAGTCGTACAAGTTTGACGTAACGAAGTTCGAGTCATTATGCAATAAACTATCATTTATAAAAAAAATATCACAAGTCGTGTTTTCGTTCTGGTTTTGCCATAGTTTCTAACTTATTCCGATGGTGCTGATGCATATTTGAGGAGATAACACTTGGATGCTTTTTTAAAGTATTTGCAAAGTCAGCTAGATGTTCTTATTGGGCTTTAAGTCTGTCCTCCTGTCCGTGAACTTTAAATTTATGCAGGAGGTACAGATATGTGATAAGATCTAGATTTGGGGGTTTGTTCTGTACTGTGTCGCGCAGTGGCAACCAGAACCACTGTACAGTGTGTCTCTTGTTACGAGCGCACCGTGTTCCTAGCGCACAGGCAGAATAAGCCGGGTTTCTAGCGCAAAGGAAGAATAAGCCGTGTACAGGCAGTACGAGCCCATACCCGGAGTTTCACGATTGCTTGCGTCATACGCTTTAGGATTATAGAAATCTCGATGTATATATTAGTGCGTGAAGCGCGTCCTCGCAGTCGGTGTTTCATGCTTATCTGCTTAGGGTAAATATAAAAAAAAGTACCTTGTTTAACAGACTATCAGCAATGGTTTTATTTTTCCTCAAAATAACTTTAACAGTCGCATATTAAAAAAAAAACTTCCTATATTATGTAATTTAGTATAGTGTATTCGTTATACATACGTAAGCGTAATTATACACTACAGTGAAAGCAACGACCAGGAATCAGCTCTGCCCCTCGAATACGGTTCTGGCATCTTTTCATTGTTGGAAAAGAACTAAGAGCCGAAAACCGGGCAGTAATTACGAGCGGATCTAAGCGTAACGCGTAGTATTGTGCTACGAGATTCAGCCCTTGCGGGTTGAATCTTCAGGTTTCTTCAGATTTCTTGTAACGAACCAAAAACGGTGTGAATCGAGCACAGAATAAGTCCTTCAACTTTAAATACTACCGACGCACACGTATTTGGTAAATTTCCGAAGTTATTGTCGCTTAATTATCGTGGCTGAATGACGTCATCAACGCCGCCACTTTTTATTTCGAATTTCTTTATCTCACTTTGATCTCAACGTTTCCATCGTGTACGTTTCCGTCGCTGCGATGGGTTTGCTTGTTCGGCGCGATGCTATGCTGTCTTAGAAAGAATGACACATTTCGCCCTCTGGTGGCATTGATAAAATTAGGTACAATTTTACCCAACGTTTTTTTGAAATGCGTCATTAGCTACTTATCTATCCTGGTTATCTGTTTATTTTTTATTCACTGGCCCTCCTCCCCTCATCACATCACTCAAGTTTCATTAGTTTTAAGGTTTTTGAATTCAAATTCAAATTCAGAAGGAAAAGACAACTGCCCCGACTGGGACGCGAACCCGGGACTTCTCAGTTGCTAGGAGGGCGTTTTAACAATTGCACTACCGGGGCGGTCCATAGCTACAGGCTCCAGGCAAGCTTACTAGCTGTTCACCCAAGGCTACAAACATATATACAACGAGGAAAGTAACTTTCTTCTTGGCCTCTACACTAGAAATAATCCAAGCAATAAATAAAGAAAAGTCACAAGGTAACGGGTTAACGAAGCAAACAGTCTGCATTAACCCTTCGTTAATCTTTCGCCTTGCAATTTATTCGTAACTAACATTATTTCTAGTTCGGAAGCCAGGAAGGAATTAAGTTGCTTTTCTTCCTTGTGTACGTATGGCGTTTTGGTCACCAGTGAGAGAAGCTGAACTAGCTCGAATGGAACCTGTAGCCTGTGTCCGCCCCGGTAGCGAAGCGGTTAGTTCGCCCGGCTAAGTATGCCGGAATTCCTGGGTTCGAGTCCAAGTCGGAGCTTAGTTTTTGACGCGCTACCAGCCGTAGCCGTGGCGCCAGAAGGAGAGAAAGACAATTTTACTAGGTGAATCGTATCGGAAATTCCTAGGTTTTTTACATGCCACAATCGACATAAGCTCGAGTCATCAGGGCCCTTCTCTTCCCGAAAAGGCCAGGGTTGGACTCGAAACCGGGACCTCTGGCACGTGAGATGGTCATGCTAATCATCAGGCCACCTTGACCAACAGTCCAAGTCGGAGCAGGTTTCTTTTCTTTCTTTCCCAGATTAGTGTATGTTGTATTCTCACAAGGCCAGTCTTTAATGCGGGTTGTTTCTTCGCTAATCCGTGTGACTTAGTTTTTGTTGGTGTGAGATATTCGGTTAAGTATGGGATGTACTCTGTACGACATCTTGACCCCTCCTTTCATATTGATCTTCCCGGTTGAACCCCTGGCTTTGTCAATCGTTAGGCTAGATTTAAAATTGAACCGTTTCGTCTAAACGAATATTAGTTGGAGTTCCAAAATTAGTTTTAATAAGTTGTGATTCGTGTTTCCCTGGAGTCAAAAGACATATAAATTATCATTTCAAACGAAGAAAAACAGTTGCAGGCTAGGTAAAGTTCTCGTACATGATCTCGTAAATTACCACCATCTTCTACGTAAATTTTAAAGTACTGGCTGTGTATGTCCCTCCGACACAATAATCTTTAGATAGATGTTGCACGATTTCATTAGTTCCTGTATATTGAAGCACGCTATTGGTCAATCTCATTCACGTAGGTTAACGCTTCGTCGCAATTTGTTCACACCGATGTGAAGTCGTTTACCTTCCTGGCGAAATTCAGGCCAAGCCAACCAACCTAACATAATAAAGCAACACCAAGAAAAAAAAACTCAACTTGTTCAAAACACCCAAAAGGAGAGACAGAAACGCCAGGGGACAAAAGCCTAAAAATTATATTGCGGGACATACGGCACCCATTATGAAATTTTAAACTAAATTTTGTAAATTTTTGGCAACTTCAACGGTAAACATGCACGGAAAGTACGTTGTCCGGTGTGACTCAAGCGGTGAGAAGAGTATAAAATTACTTAAAATTTCCAAAGAAACAAACATCACGCTATAACAAATTTGACATATTTAATAGTTTGTCGCTTATTTTTTTATTTATTTATTTTTTTTTTTGGGGGGGGGGGGGTGAGGGAGAAAGTCCTAGATTACACGTGCATCGCCAAAAAGCATGATCAGTCGACATCGGCGTGACGTAGCAGATGTCCTGATGTCAGCAAAATATTTAGTGTGACGTAATAGATAAAGGGCCTATTGACAATACAATATTTAGAAAAATGCCCAGCGGTAGTAAGCTCTGCTAAAATTTAGTTTGGTAATACAATTATAAAAAGTATGACACGGCAGTTCACTCAAAATCTATCAAAAATTTTGTTCGGTACCCACCCATGGGTACCAATTTGTTGAAACATCGCTGTTTTCGTGACTTTCTGGTCATTTTTTTTAGACCTTTTTGAACAGAAATAAGCATCAAACTGTTAAATTTGTAAATTATTTTGTAGTTTGATCTTTTTCTGCCAGTCTAGGGCGTTAAACTTTGCAAATTTTTTTTTTCCAAATGCAGAAGTACAAAAATTAGGTAGGCAGTTCGAATTGACAGGTGTTGCAATAATGATTGGTGGTTTTTATCCGTTTAAATAACTGTTTTATGCTTTTAACGTAGGATGACTTAGTGGCTTTTGCCATGCTTTAATTGTGTTGCTAACCTGATGACGAAAATTGAAAATTTTCGACACGTTGTTTGTATTTTCATGTAGCACTGCTTGGTTTGCCTTCATATAATCAATAATGAATGTCAGCTCCTTTTAATTTTTCGAACAATTTTTTTTGCGCCATACTTTCACAAACAAAATGTATGTTTTCAGAATTCAGAATATAAATCATGATTTCCAAATTTTTTTTAATCAACTTCCACTCGTTGTATTATCACTATTACGTAACAAAATTAAAGAAAAACAGAACTAAATGCTAGCCGTGCTCGAATAAAGTGCTTAAGATTTTCCGTTCGTTAAGCACTAACTGTATGCGATGACATCAAAAATATTTTTATTTTGAGAAACTGCTAAACTGTGCGGTTGGCTGAACTGGCTGAATTTTACAGACACAATAATAGGCACGACGGGTGACGGCAGTATCACATAATCCCCATGTTTCTAGTTCTGCAACACTGATTTATGCCTTCATCCAGCACAAAATGAGTTTAGTTTAATTTTCACTATATTTTGTACAGAATTATGGGAAAGAGACGTACATCAACACCACAAAAGCCGATGTTCGCTTATGGGTAAGGGTTGCACTAAATAAAAGAAACACGATTGAGCGAAAAAAAAATACGAAAAGGGCGGTATTAAAAATCCCAAACTGCATCATTAAACATACATTCAAACACACGAAAGTTGAAAATAGTCTGCTACGCCGTAACGCAACGGACATCGCGCATCCAACAGTGCTCGGTGACCCTTGCCATTACGGAGCGACGGAGCACTAGGCCGATACCTGTACCAACACGGCTACGGCCGAGTACCAGTTGAACCGCTTCTTGCACACGGCTTGTTATTGTTGCGTTATTCCTTGGCGGGAATCTGTTTTGGAAGCAGGTCTTCAGTTGTTGTTTGGGGGTTCAGCCTAACAATTTGAACTTCTGCTAGAGCAGGCAAAAGTTAACACTTGGTGTTGTTTGATGTGACTGATGTGTGAGACTGGCTGCATTATCTCCTATGTGTGGTAGGAACGGACTTGGAATGGAGATTAAAACTTGAATCTGACTGTCTGCCTCGGGAGTCAGATTTAGACGTAATTTAGACACAATTTACGCGCCTGTCCGGGATCCGAGCTGTACCGGAGTTTCGAAAAATTGCGGAAGCCACATTTTTTTTCTGCTAAATCAAAAACATGGAACGGAAATTAAGATGTCCCTTTATTTTCTTAGGAAAATAAAGTAAAAGCTTCAGTAAAATAATACATCTTTAGTAAAAATAAACTTTATTAAAAAAAAAATACAGTGTAACCTTGAATCTGACTGCCTGCCTCGTCAGTAGTCACAAATAAAATATAAAAAAATTACCAAGTTAAAAATAAATAATAGCAAACAAAAAGCAGCACTGTCACGAACACTACACTTCTAATAGCACGCAACAAAATCCATTAACAAGGCACACTGCAGTAAAATTAAAAAAATTATTAAAAGGTAACAGATCATGCCAAACATAACTGCTAAGCAAGTACCGTTTTGATTTATTAACAGTTTGAACAAACGTTTCTTAAACGACGTTAACCTAGTATATTTATTCCCTTAGGCAAGGAATTATTAAATTATGCAATGTAACAAGCGGGAGCAGCGACTACTTAGTCGCAACCGATCTTCTGTACTCTTCAGCCACTGTTGAGGGGGGGGGATGAGGCTTAATGGCGCGTCGACAGCTTGGTCATTAGCGCCAACCTCAGTCACAGTGCAGTGGTCCGGGTTGCCACTGCACCACACATTACAGAGATATTATTCAAACCCCTAATCTAAATCTTGCCATACATCTGTACCTCCTGCAAAAATTGAAAAACACCGGACAGGAGGACAGACTTATCGCCCAATGTCATGCGGAAGATGGAAACGACGACGAAAACCATCAAGATGGCAACAATCAACAAGGAAGTGCCGGAGCCACTGTTGAGAAGCACACCTTTTATCACGTACTGCAACAATGATCTCTATTATATAATCTAAAGGCAGTAACCATCACAATTGCAGGTTAACAATGTGTTAGCTTTTAGTTGTCGATTTAGGCCTAAATTTTCAGATTTTAGGCCTAAGTTTTAACTGCCATTTTAATTTCGTACGCAGCAGCTATAGGAGAATTGGGTTCGAGAGTAGGTTTATGCAATGTGTTATTGAGACTTCACGTTCCATGACAACGAGGAATCTTTAAACTATTAAACGCAGGCATGTTAAATGCACATGTTAAATACTATACGTAAGCAACGATGTTTAAATTTGCCGTGTTTTTAACCTTCTGTTGGTTGAGAAGACTAATGCAACGACACCGTCCGTCGATTTTTTCTACTTCGTTACGGTACTAGATAGAGACGACCACGGTTTACAACGTTAGATTCAGCTTTAAAAGTTAGTTTACAAATACGGCAAATTAAAACATCCTGATAGGCTTCCTCGACGGAACTAAATGATTAATAGCAATTGATCGTCGAATTGAAATCATTAGAATAACACGTAGCCGTAAAAACAAAAGGATTACAGCTTCACTTAAAATAGTCGCGTCGCATTGTTGCATGAATGAAAAAGGCTTACTGTCGAACCAAATTCTCCATTAGGCCCATCTGCTACTAACGAAACTAAAACTGCATTTAACAAAATTAGGCCGTTAAAACTTTAAATTAGGCCTAAAACCACGTTACCGTGGTAACGTCAAGTATGACGTCTCTCTCTCTACATTGCGTGTCTCCCGTCACTTCCCTACCACTGATCTATATTAAGTTGTGCATTACGTTGTAATACTGCAAGTATGAGCCCGGAGGTACACCACGTTGTAAAAATGAATAGGTAAATGCAAAAAATTAAAACTGCAGGTAAAAATTAGGCTTAAAAGCTGACAATTACAACTAAAATGTAAAATAGGACTAAATAACACATTTTTAATCGGTAACTGTGACGGTGACTGCTTTTAGATTTATAGAATAGAGATGGCTGTTGCAGTGCATAATACAGGTGTGCAACTTAACATTGGAAGTGGGGAAACTGTACAGAGACCGGTTGCGACCAGGTAGTCGCTGCATCCGCTTGTTTAACGGTCACTTGACTGCTTTTGGAAAAGGCGACGGACGGACAAAGTCTTTGCTGTAGTCGTCCCAGCTTTGGCTGCACAGAAGACTAAAATTCAAATCGGAATTGCACGTGTGGAGTCTCTCAGTTGCACGACATTAAAACAATTAACTCTTAGTATGGTATTCAGTCACTAGGTGTATTGATAAAATCACTGAAGTGCGGTAAAATATATTCCAAGGCGTAAGCCATTATTTGTATTTTCTTTGATAATTCTATACAGATTGGTTGAATGATCACCCCCTACAACTATAGCAGACCGGCGTACCATCCGCACCGTGGCGCACCATGTTTTTGGCACTAATGACCTAGCTGTCGACGCGCCATTAAGCCTCATCTACCCCCCCCGCCCGCGTACCATCCTTAAAGTTAAAAAGAGTTAGGACATGTAGGCCACACTGTTAGAAAAATGGGTCCAATTTTCGGCTTAGATAAGTACGAAATGTTGGATTCTATTTCATTACCTTATGGTCTAAGTTTCGACCGTCATGCAGAATGAGGCGTAAAGTAAACAACAAAAACACTCCATGTCAGTTATTTACCTCACCCCTGGAATCAGTAATTGAGATAGTTGCGAGGGGCTCTGGAGATGAGACAAAAGATGCTGTGAGAGCGGATTCTTAGGCATAAAAACGTTGTTTTATCCTACCTCTTAGCTGCGAAACGTATATTAAGGTTGTAAATCGGAAGAAAAAAAGATTCCACTTGCTGAAAAGAGCAGCAGCGGCCAACAAATCCAAAAAATGATAATTTTCAGTTTCAAGAAAGCCATTTTCACAGCATTGGCTTGATAAACAACGCTAATGTTTTACCTCCGCGTATATCCAGTGTCCCTTGCAGCTAGCTCAACGATCGGTTCCCAATACTAGCCTCGTGGCCAGAATGGAGTAATTGTCCCTGCTCTATAATTATACTTTTTAATTTTTTAACCGGTATGTTTAATATTGCACCCTTGTTGGTTAAACAATATACCTTTTCTTGACATAACTGTGTGCTCCCGAGGTTTACACTTAAACCCTAAAATTAAAAAAGAAAATTTATGCATTTAAAGGGGAGTAGTGTACGAAATTCTGATACGGATCTGATTGTATCCTCAGTCCAATACAGATTTTAAAAAAAAATCTGCAAGCACATACAAACATAAATACATTTTCACCCATCTTTTAGGCCTAAAATCTGCCCCAAAACCGCAAAATGTTAAATTTTTGCCTAGGCGGTCATTTTCTCCTAACACCTCCTTGAAATGATGTCTTGGGGTGTTCACCAATCCGAACAAAAAAATCGACTGCCCCCCCCCCCCTTGTTTTTAACAAATTGAAAACAAAATTATCAGTAATTTTGTCCATTTTGCAGTCTGGAATTCAAAGTAGATGTTTCCGATTCTTAGACAATTGTCGAAAAAGTAGTGCATTTCAAGTTTTTTTCAGCTGACCTCCTTAAGACTGGGCATCGTGATCCTGGTTGTGAATCGGTTACTGTAATTTAATGAAAAAGTGGAATCCAACCCGTAAAATACCGAAGGCCCCGATTATTATTAATATGTTCTAAGTCTTATAAACAACTGTTATGTGTGGAATTCACACTAGTCCAGAAATAAAAATAAATAAAACAAGAAAAGGATTGACAATTTTATTTTCACATACGCGTGAATTGTAGGAGGGGGGCGGGAAGGCGGAACGCGTTTTCCTATTTTTGTTTTGTTTGTATTGACATGCACACACCATTACGTCATTCCAGGCTGGCATTTAGGTTTAACGGCCTGCGAAACAAGAGGTGAGTGAATGACAATTTTAAAATTTTAATGATGTTGTGAAGTCGATTTTGATGAGAGAGCTGGTTGGAATATATCTTTGTTGGAATGAATGACTCAGCAGCGCAAATTAATTTAACTGTATTAATTTATGACGTAACGTATTGCAAATTGAGGCTACATAACCTAACCTAAAATAGCGCTAACAACATCATACAGTACGTCGACAGTATCTTTATATGTTTTAATTTCTTTTTTTTAAATTTGTTTGCTTAAATTGTCCGGTATAAAGCCGTTTACTGTTATGACAAGATGTATGATTTAGATTAGGGGTTTGAATAATATCTCTGTAATGTGTGGTGCAGTGGCAACCCGGACCACTGCACTGTGACTGAGGTTGGCGCTAATGACCAAGCTGTCGACGCGCCATTAAGCCTCATCTCCCCCCCCCCCGTTTACTGTTACAAATAGGAACTCAAAATAAGGCAAGTATATGTGTTACATTCCTGTGGGTTTTTTCTGTTCCACAGATCCACGATCTATTTTATTTTTAAAGCACGTTATGTGCTCTTGTGTTTTTTTTTTCTTCTGTGGTGTGCAGTATTCATGGTTGTAAGACTACACCGTTTTCAACAATCGATTTCATTGTTGCAGCCGCGAAAGCTACAACAATGAAAGAGCTGTACAAGTGACGTCACACCTCCGAGGTCCAATAGTTGACCAATTCAGTCAAATTTCCAATCCCTACGGTTAGACGTTACACCTGTTTACATGGTAAGATGTTTACCTATTTAGGGTAGACATTCGACCAAGAAACAACAAAGTTTATTTCGAGAGGCTGTACCTTTGTAGGTGAAACAACGTGTGCTATTCACTCTCAAAAGATAGCTCAAAACACTAACATTGCAGTCAGGGTCGCGGTGAATGGCTCTTTCCGTGTCGTGGTGTGACGTCAAGAACCTTCCCTGTTTACGGCAAATCTGCCCGAACAGCCAATCAGAGTTCAGGAGAAGACGCATCTAAAAACAATATGATTCGTCGGGTTACAATAAACGAAATCAAAATAAAACAAAACGCATTGTTTACATGATCGTTTTTGTTACAAAAAACAAAATGATAATAAAACAACAAAAGCATCGATTACTTTAGTAAATATAGCAAACTATAGTAAACGGAGATTTGTCCTTTTTATTAATTTCCGTTTTTCGAGCATTTTACCAGTCGCTTTTTTTTTTTAGATGCGCTTTCCTAGCGTGCTGTGGTTGGTGCTAAGCTTCTTCTTTATTAAAAATACTTTATTAATAACAATGGTTAGTTTGTTGGCTCACCTGGACACAATTTAAATTTCCGTCTGGCGTTGTTTACAAAATGTCTGCACATGCGTTTTGTCGGAATCAGTCACTTCCTCCAGCATGGCCACCTCCTGTGTTTGGCCGTGGCCTGAATGAGAGGTCACTTGGTAACCTGGAAAAAAGCTTATTGGCACATCTTGTCCTATCATGTATCTTTTGTTCACTGATTAACTCTGGCTTGTAGCTCGCAGGCAAGGAAAGGCATTTTTCGTCGAGAATTTGATGGATAGAGTTGTATATTTTTCAATCACGCTTCGTTAATCGAGAATCGTTTTCAGAACCGCTTTGTATGTATTGTCGGCTTCTTGTATAATTCGGTAATTTGATTGTTTTCCTGCATACGCTGCTAATTAAGCCGAGCTAAAAGTCACCGAGAGAAAGAAAAACGTGAGCCTCTTTCCAGTTTTACGTTGTTGTTATGGCAACAAACTTAACTGAAGCCTATAAAGTGAATACTCACTGCAAAGAGGCCCCATTAGCAGCGTGGGGATCGTTTGAACTTTCTGACAGGTTCCTTTAGTCTAAAATAGGTCTTCGTTCAGATTTCTTGAAGATTTGAAATATTATACATTGTTGGATTCAGTGGACTGAGATAAGAGGAAAATAATATTTCCATTGGTATCGCTTTTTTTGTGTTGCTGCTTCTTCTCTCCTCGTTTGTCAGTAAAATACGATGATTGGGCCCCAATCTCAAGCAAATTTCCTAGGATGTCTCGAAATAAACTACACTGTTTTTAATGATCTAAAAAGTGTAACTCAACACCAGACTTTTCTTGTAACCAATTCGTAATTGAGAAAGCTAATTTTTACGCCATAAAATGATCAACCCTTAGTTTTGTCCGGCTTCAGTATATCCCCGTCTATTGGAGGACCACCATGTTGGAGCTGGGTAGTGAGACATCATTGAACACGCAAAATAATAACGGTTAATGAAAGGATTTATGCAAGAACGTTGAGGTCGCCCACTGACTGCGAACCCACACTCTTCTTTCCCGTTTGCCTGGTCAGCGGAAGATTGTGATTTACTGTTGGATCCCAGGCTGTTGGGATACCTGGGAACATGAAGACGCAGCAGCAAACGGGGCCTCTCTGGTCCTCTCGAAAGGGATATCACCCTTATTCCCTCGTCTGAGGTTGCATGCTGCGTGGCAGAAGTTGTGGGACAAAGAGTATGGCAACAAGCGGCGGGCTATCGAAGACGCTGTCCAGGCATGGCATTTGGCTTGTTGCCGCAGTCGCCGAGAAGAGCTGGCGTTGGCCCGTTTGCATATGGGCTACGCCAACCTTACACGCTGTTTCCTTTTGAGGGCGATAGCGCTCCTGAATATCATTGGTCACACTGGCCACGTAGGGTCTTTCATGCGCTGTTAGATTGTCACCATCTTGAAGGTGTTCGTTGCCATTTCCACCTTCTGCGTTGACCTTTAAGAATGTCCGTGGGCTGTTGCCCATAGACATGCTCTTCTTTGACCATTGTTTCAATAAGGCCACTAGACGCCAATCTCTTAAGTTGGCGGTTGCTTCCACTAAGCTAGACTGTACATTAGACTTTTTTTTTGTTATAAGCGGGGAACAGACCGTAGAAGGTGTATTCAAAGCTTTTTATAAAAATAAAACAGGAGAGAAGTAATTCGAAGAAAAGGGGAGGAGGAGGAGGATATGACAGCAATTCATAACCCGGAAAAAAAGAAACCACGCCATATCACTTGCTGAACCCCGTGGTGTTGAATGCACGGTATGCAACACTGGTTAGGTATTATAACTCATGTATTTATCTACGTTCGACCGAATTAGGTCTCTTCAAATTGTTGCACACAGTATCTGGCAAACGCTGGTTTTCTTTTCTTAATTGTTGCACACACTGGCTAGCAAACGCTGATTTTTCGTTCGCTTTGCTCACTCAATCAGCGCATCCAGTGACTCAAACCCCTCCCACCACTGCTAATGATCACCTCTTTCTAATGATTACTTCCATTATATTCTACCGTGTTCTTGTTTATGCTGGCGGAAATTAATAAGGCTAAAAGCTGTCTTGGAGGAGCATGCTGTCGTTAAAATCCTTCCCGCAATGGAATCCTTCCAAACTGACGTGCCAGGCCGTGGGGGGGTGCCTATTACAATACAAATACAAAAGACAAAACCTGGCTTGAGCATGCTCATGAGCCAACCCCCCCCCCCTCCCCAAATACAACCCCATATTGTCTGATTATATAGATTCACCAGTCTTTAGACGGGACGGTTTCTAGATATGACCACTGGATTCTTCATCATCGCCACTGGAAAGTTTAGTGCGAGTGCGTAATTGGGCAAAACTCGTGGTAGCAGATATAATGGGGGGGGGGGAGCTAAACTGGAAATTTTGGGATGTCCTACGCGTTACCTTAGGATGCGTAATAATAGAATACTGGCCGTAGATAGGGAGTTATTTAATTTTGCAATTTACTGCTTGTCTTGGTAACCTATAAACGATATACATCATAAATACATACCCGCAAATCATTGCTGATACAATAAAACACTCATTCTTAACAATCAAAAAAGAGAAGGTAAAGCCAAAGGCTCTTCCACCAATTTGGAATAACGTGTATAACCATTATAAAATATTGACTGGCAGATTTTTGTAAAGATCGACCCAGGCCTCCATTACTGGAAAATTTCTTATTACGTTCATGATTCTAACCTTGTTTGTCGCTATGGTTTAAGATTGCAATGCTAACCGAATTTTTTTCCACTGGTTCATCGTACAGTAAACAGTTACTGCTAAAGTTGATGAAATGCTAAGTATTCAATTCGTGTTTGGAGCCAGCATACTTGCTATCGTTTTTCGAAATAGCACCTAAGTGGCCAAGTTTAGAGCAATGTGCTAGACCCGCAGTGGGCCGGCATAAACTTGACCACACAGGTGCTATTTCCAAAAATGATAGCAAGTATGCTAGCTCCAAACACGAATTAAATACGGACCATTTCATCAACTTTAGCATAAGCGTGGTCAAGTTTGTGCCGGCCCACTGTGTGTATAGCACATTGCCCAAACATTGCCCAGGCGCTATTTCTAAAAATGATAGCAAGTATGCTGGCTCCAAAAACAAACTGAATACTGACCATTCCATCAACTTCAGCAGTACCAGTGCAGTGGCCATGAACCGATGGAAAAATTTCGGTTAGCATTGGAATCTTATTCCATAGCGACAAACAAGGTTAGAATCACGAACAGCATAACAGATTTTCCAGTAATGGTGGCGTGGGTCGATCTTAACAAAAATCTGTCTATCAAAATGTTTTATGGTGATACACGATATTCCAAAATGGTGGGTGTCAACTAAACAACCGCTGGCTTCACCTGCATCTTTTTTTTATTGTGTGTATGTTTTTATATTGTTAAGTATGACTGTTTTAATGTATCAGCAATAATTTTCGGGCGTGTATTCATGCTGTGTATCGTTCGCAGGTGACCATGGCAAGCAATAAATTGCCGAAAATTAAATATCTCGTCTTCCTTATGCTGTTTGTGGGCTTTTACTCAGGGAGTGAACTTTTTATATTTCAACCTGCGCCTGCAAAGTAAACTTGTTGCATCATGTCCTCTCACTTTAGGACTTTTTTCGGACATCTTTAACTTGCATATTAAAGGTACCTTTCTCCCGGTTAGGTTTCCTGTATGGCTCAGTTTTGCAACATGAGTTAAAACGTGTGTCAATGTTGCAAAGACATGCATTTTCCTGTTTTTCCTGTCGAAAGAAACGGGATTGGTACATTCACTCTAACCAATGTAAACGTCGCAAAAGCTATTTAGTGCAGAATGCTGGAAATTAATGAGAAGGTATGTCCTTTTAACCATCATTATCCCCCCGACCCGATATTAATTCAAACCGTATTATCCTAATGTCTACCAAATGGTAACTTACTGTTCAGCATCAAAAGGTCAGTTATTTTCTACTTACTTTCAATATTTAAACTAATCTTGGTTTATTTCTCAAAGCTCAGAATTTTGCATCAATTTCACGTTGTAAACTTCTAAGCCTAAAATGCCACTCTGTCCCTGCAGTTCTGGCGAGCCTTTGGAATAAATCCACCTTTTAATTAAATCCTAACCACGACTTGTGTTAATGCCTTTCATCTTCGTCTAAATAGGATTTCGCAACTTACCCCCCAAAAATCCACCATCACCAGTTTCCTCCCGAACCCTCCCGAAATCGTCTTGATTTCCGTGCAGAGTTTTACTCATACTGCATTAGCATATATCTCTACAGTCTTTTGTAGTTTCTGTCTTGAATGTTTAGTGACTTTTGATGATGGGTCACACATGGCTCAAAACGTCGGTTCATCTCTTTGGCTATAAACGTCTTTATGAAAATCCGGGTGATTTTTCTTATCTCTTCGATATTTGAAACATTTTCTCATACCAGAGTAAGGGAACATGCTAAAGTTCAGGAAAAAAGACGAACGGGAGAATATGACCCTTTGACTTTAACCATTAAGTTTTACGGGTCTTTAAAAACAGTAATAATCCGAAGAAATGCCCCGTAACTAATCCTTAGGAGGTACAGCACCTTTTATCAACTAAAAACCTTGACCTTTTTGTTTATAGCATCGCCTCACCCCAACATCATTTCACGCGTACACTTTACGGTCAATGTAAAACTACAAAATCCTACTTTTACAGCCGTATACGACGTGATGTTCACCAACTTTTATTAGCATTTGTTCTTCGTCAACCAAACGGACCGTGCATGCTAAACGGGGTAAAAATCATAATAAATTTAAAAAAAAAGGAAAGGTGCTAGATAAAAGGCTTTCTTTTAAGCTCGAGGAAAAATGCGCTAATTTTACATAAATTTAGATCATTTTTGACGGCACTACTTCCTCATTTGCACGGTTCGTTTCCCGGTCGCTGTTCTTCTGTTCCTTCCCATGAATTACTGGTGGTTCCTGCTAAGCATTCGAGTTTTCAGCTGCGTGCTTCTGGCATGGCGCAATATTTTTGCACGAGCGCCGAAATAAATGACTGAATTATGCAATAAATTCGTGATGAGCGGCGGAGCTTCCTCAAGTTTTCTTGACAGAAAGAAAAAGCAAAGTTTTGGCTTCTTTCTTTCTTTCCCTTCTTTATCTAAAGCCGCAGGAGAAAGAAGACGTTCAAAAAGGTCAAACCCGTGCTGAAAGTCTAAATCACTAAAATATTTCTTCACTTAAATAGGTAACTTGATGGAAAATGACTTCGAAAGTACGATGGAAAAATAAATTCATACGCAGTGCCTAATGTGTGCTTTTGCGACGACAGTTAACGGTAAGGCATGAATTTCAAACATACATGTCTCAATAACTATTTCATAAGTCGAGATGATTTTGTTTTGCAATGATGATATTTTAGCGACCAGGTTTAATTCCCAAGCGCAACGAAACTGACTTGCAAGGAGATTTAATGAAGGCATCAGAATAAATTTCAGGCGGACGACCTCGATTTATAAACACATTTCATGAATTTTCGGCTATACTACCCCGAATGTTTGTATGGAATGGATAATTTGTGTATTTTAGCACGAAACTCCTTTCCATATTTAATTTCCCGGGACTGAAAGCCGAGGGTAATTTGCTGGAAAGGAGTTGCTAAAACGAGGGCTAAAACGCACAAATTGTAGATTTCATAAAAGCATGAGTGGAATTCTGTGAGAGAATTTTCCGCAAAACGATTCTTTCTAGATTCAACATCATATTATATTTACGTATTAACGTTAAGTATCAACATTTTCGTATAAACAGTTTTGGTTATACTAGCTCCATCGATGTTTACGATGTCTTTGATGTTTATGATTTTTTTACGATACCATCTCATTTAACAGCGTCACCCGTGGCCACTCTAATATTACTCGTGGTCACAGCCGCAAACTGCTGCCCAAATCTCTCTAAACTAACACATGGAAGCGCGTTTTTTTCACAGCGCGTTGTCAGTCTGTGGAATGCTCTGCCGCAACACATTGTCAGTGCCTCCTTTATTCATAACTGGAAGTATTCTTTTGACAACATGTCACCATTTTAGCTTTTACTTGGGCACTAGAGGCTAATCTGCTTTTGCCGTCGCCTCCTTTAATTCAATTTCAACGTCTACGCCTTTACGTCGTTTAAAATTTCAGATGTTTTCCTGTATTTGGCGTAGCAGTACTAGCCCCAACCGCATTTCGTCAACCAACCCGCAATTTCTTTTACTACGGCGTTGGTATTACGTATTAGGTCTATCCGGGCATGTTTCCGTAAAAATCTGACTATTCCCGAAAGTGACGTCACTGTCCTAATACGGGCATAGCTATACTCCGAATCCGGCCGAGAAATGAGCAGCTTCATGTTTCCGTAAAGTCCGACGTTAAGAAAGGTTATATCATTTTCCTATTATGGGCATAAAGACAATGAAAGCAAACCCTTCCTCTAAGTGGAGTAAACTGTATAGATCTGTGGTTTGTTTGTCGGCGACCATTCAGATACGAATAAAGCTTCGATGTGTATAGTCAAATTACGGAAGTAGAAAGTTCCGGTGTGGTCTTTTCAGTTATAATACCACGAGTGCTTGTATTAAATCGACAATTTGGGTGTTTTAGCACGAAACTCCTTTCCAGTTTTAATTTCCCGAGACCGAAGGTCGAGGGAAATTTGTTGGAAAGGAGTTGAGTGCTAAAACACCCAAATTGTCGATTTAATACAAGCACGAGTGGAATTCGGTTGAGAATTTTTGTTTTCTTTTCCCTAAACGATTTTCTAAAGGAATTTCGTGTTAGGGATTCGGTTTCGATTTTCGATCTCGATTTCGACATACGAAGTAATTTTGATTTACGGTGTCTAGTTTTGTTTGTAATGTTTACCTTTTATGTTTTGTTGACGATGTTTAACTCTCATCTGGCGTAGCGTTACCATCCACCATCGTATTTCATCAACCAACCTGTAATTTCGTTCGCTTCGTCATTGGCATTTCGTATTAGGCCTAACCTCATTTTTGATACGAGAAATTAACGTATCTTAACCGAGAAGCAGCTTCGTGTTTCCGGAAAAACCCGACGATTAACGAAGCTGACGTTATTCCACCATCGCATTTATTAACCAACCTGTAATTTCGTTTGCTTCGGCATTGGCATTTTGTATTAGGCCTAACTTCATTATTATATTGTTGAAACGCCAGATTAAACGTAAAAGCAACTTTGTGGTGTTTCCGTAAAAACCCGACAATTAACGAAGCTGACGTCATTTCCCTAATAAGGGCATAAAACAAAAGCAGCATCCTCTAAGTGAGATATACTGTATAGATCTGTGGTTCGTTTGTCAGCGCGCATTGAGAAAAGCTTCGATCTGTATAATTACTGAAGGAGGAGGTCCGGTGTCGGTTTCGGTTTCGATGAGCCGGGGTCTTCCCAGTGTAATCCGACCATGGTCCTCATTTAGTGAAAAGAAAACGAAAATTCTCAGAGTAAGCAGAGCATGGTAGTCGTTTGTGGAGAGAAAAGAAAAATTCTCAAAACAATACAACTGTTTCTACGTCATAAAATAAGCCTAGGGACTAAAATATTCATTATTGTGGCCACATACCTTAAATTATAGGAGAGATAAAATTCAACTAATACTTGCAACCCGACTAGCTGCCACCAGCAAACATTGAAAAATAGCTGGTGGTGTTTGATGCACTGTTTAAAAAGTTGGCACAATTTGCCTTCTCGTGTGTTTGTTGCGGAAGGCGTGTATCCCGTCTATGTGCTTTTGCGCACAATGGCTAGCAAACGCTGATTTTCGTTCGCTTCGCTCACTCAATCAGCGCCTCCCTAGATCCTGATTCCATGCACTTATATAACATAGGAATCTTTCCACCGGAAATGAAAATAATACGCTTTTGTACACAGGAAATAATTAAATATGCCTTTGCACAGCAAAGTCTAAATCTTTAGCCCGCCGGCTCTGTAATTTTTGTTCCAATATTTAACCGAGTTTCACTAATCCTTTAATTTTAATCATCTGCAACGACAGAACCGTTAGCCAGCGTTTTAATATTAAGTTGTGTTTACGTGGAGCATTGTTACGCTAGATTACGCTAGATTGTTCAAGGGCTTGCGAACTCCTGGTTCACTGATTAGTGCTAGTTCATTAATAACTTCTGGTGTGCCACAAGGATCGCTACTCTCTTATTTATATTAACGATATTTATAATTGAAGACTCATTCTAATATTACATCTTTTGCTGATGACGCGGCACTTCTGACTGTTGGCAATAACACTAATACTATGGATAAAATTGAGGAAAATCCTATTTTAATTGGAGATTGGTTTACTGAAAATTTGTTAACCATTAATGTTACCAAAACCGATTTTGTTCGTTTCTCCCTTAAAAAAGTGTAGTGCTGATCATACTGAAACAACCCTTCACTGATTTTCTCAGTTACAACAACACTGTGACTACTAACAGATTAAAAAGGTTAATGAAATTAAATATCTTGGAGTGTTTCTCAGTAGCCTAAGCTGTAAATGTCAAATTAATTTTATTACTACATAGCTGCGTGTTCTTCCATGCAAAATGTTTTACGTTGAAAACTTGTAGGCCTACCACGCAATTCGTGGAAAATATTTTATTTTGCCATGACCCATCATTTTTTCGCAGCAGTCAGTATTATTCTGGATGAAACCTACGCGAATGCTGTTGATCCTGTTATTAAATCGCAAAATCGTATTATTTGAACGATTATGTTCAAGAAACGACGTGAACATACTTTTCCTATCTTTCAACAGCTAAATATTCTGCCAGTCTGCCATCTGTATGTCTACAGAAGTTTAATGATTTTCGTAAAAACGATGTTCACTTCTCAACTCGTTAAGTCGCTGATTACCATACTATGAACGAATCCTGGTTATACGTTGACACTGATAAGAAAAGATTTTACAAATACAGTCAGCCTACTTTCTGGGTAATAAGTTTTATGGTTGGTTTGAATGAGATGTCATCATTTAAGAAACATTTGTTTAAGTGGCTCCTTTATCTAACCCACCTACCATAGAAAATTTGTTCAATATTATGAGTTAACTTTTCCTAGTATTTTGTTTCATTTTGCATTCTTCGTTTCGTGATATTATTTTCTTTGGATTACGCACGTACGTTTGTGTTCTTACTTTGCAATTTTGCGTAAATTCTTTTTCTTCTTCTTTTTTTGTTTTTATTTAATTGTTGTATATATGTATTTTTTTGTTAAACAATTTATTGCATGTAATCCTGATTTCTGTTTGTTGGAAATATCTTTCCTCAGTATCATTTTGATTTTCCTTTTTGTGCGTCTCCAATCCACACGCGGGCAGCTCCTCTTGTGGTGTTGTTTATCCCTTTTGTGACTGTATACATATATATTGCTTCTAAATAGTAATAAACTCAATAACAATAATAATGAAAACTCAAAGTATCTTCGTTTTCCGTAAACGGCCAGTGATTTACGAAGATGACGACGTTGCTCTAATATGGGCATAGCTACACCGTATACTGTAGGTGACGTCATTTTCCTAATATGGGCATAAAGAGGATGAAAGCAAGCCACTTCCTCTAAGGGGAGATATACAGTATAGATCTGTGGTCTGTTTGTCGGTGACCATTCATTGCCAAGTAATGCTTTGATTTACATAATTACTGATTGGAATGGGATGGTCTTTTTCGTGTAAGCGGTGGTTTTTCCTGTGCTAGTCGAGCAAGGTGGTCGTTTTGCGGAAAAAAATCAAAAATTCAGTTATATTTATGTATGTCCCTCTCAATGCTGAAAACTCTGCTTTCGCTATTAATTTAGCACCTAAGCCAAAATGACTGCTACTGTAGGTTTCCTGTCACTACCATGATTGTTTTTCCTTTTACGTAGAACAACTTTGTATTGTTACAGCACGCTTCTAAGCTCAATTTGGTTCGAATGAGGCTTGTTTCAAACTGAATAGAGCAGCGTCATGTGGATAGCTGGAAGGGGTACTAGATTAAAATGGAGGGGAAAACAACGGCACTTCTAGTCAAGGGAGTGCTTTGAGAGCGGATTCTTAGGCTTAAAAAAATGTTGTTTTCTCCAATCCCTTATGCTGCTAGGTTGTAATCGGAAAAGAAAAGATTCCACTTGCTTAAAAATGTCAGCAACTGCCAACAAATCGACAAAAATCGCGCGTTGAAGGCCTAAGAAATCCGCTCTAACAGCATTGGTTTCAGTGAGACTGCCCTTCTTTTCCCCCTCCATTGCAGCTAACCCTGTTACTGGCTCCAGCATAGAGTTATATACAATAATACTACGTTGTGTCACTGCTCTGTAATGCTAAGAACGTAACAATATAGTTTTCGTTGTGGAAAAAGATAGACTGGCCGTGTCAGGGTGGAAACCCAAATCGGCCGGATTGGTGGTAAATAAATACAGATGCAAACATAATTCAGCTTCCTTTTGTACTTAAATGTCAGACTGCCTGAGCTGGCATTGAATCCTCGATCTTTAACACCAAAGCACATAGATGTGCCGCTAAGCTATACTGACACGGCTTAAGGATAGTTCATCCTTTGGTCTCTTAAGGAAAATATCTGCATCAATACTAGTGTGGCATAAAAGTGTTCAAAATTCGTTAAAAAATAACCCTGTATCGTTCGTAGTTGTTCCCAAGGTGTATGAAGAAATGGATTAACTAACTACTGTTAAAATGGACTAACGACTATCAAATGCTTGGCACGACACTCACCTTTGTGTGTTTTTCCCCATCAACACACTCAATATGGTTTTGATACGAACAGTACTGTACGACTTACTCTTAATGCTTGTGTTTTTTATCAGTGTGTATCTAATCAATATTATCAACATTTAATGGTTGATTATATTTTAATGCTTTTTCTTTTTTTTCCAGTCGCCTGGGTGACCTTAACGTGTCCGAAATCTTGGATTCTATTCTACGGGGATATGACAAAAGAATTAGGCCTAATTATGGAGGTAATGTGTTGGTTTTATTTGGCTTCTTGATAGTAGTATTGATAGAGACGCTATGCTCAGGGCATACGTTTCAGAAATGGTGTTATTGATAGAGAATATATAAATTAAAACAGAGCCCCATGTTTGTGATTTTCAAACTCACGTTACATCTGCAATCGTTGTAGCAACGCCTTGACACTCCAGAATTATTTCCATTTTTAATTATAAAGTTTAAAACTGCGAATCAAGACACAGCAATCAATGTATACGCAACATTTCTGCCCCATTCAGAAAGTAGCATTAACAGAAAAACTATGAATATATTCAGTTTCCTAACATGTCGTTTTCCGGTAAACACAACTACCAAAGCACATTGCGCAATGTTTTAACTAATCGGATCCGATCTCTTTTCAACATGGTAACCGTATCGATTCAAGCGGCTTGATGAGGAGATTGTATACATGGTCACAGGGATGTTACAAGCCTAACAAACAACGAATTGTGACGCTTTTTCTATCACGATGGAAACTGTAGGTGTATTTATCAGTCCATTGTTTCTGCTGACCCAGCTGTCTTGACTGTGGGAACTGGGAACCCTAAATTGACCTACGTCAAGCCAATTACTTTTTTGCGTGCCCGGGAAACGCTGGTTGCTACATAATTCTTGATTTCACAGATTAAAGCGTTCACAAGTGTGCTTGCAACTTGCGGGTGACGTTGTGACGCAATTAACGATAAGATAGATGGGATGCTACATTTAAAAGCAGGTGTTTTACATCTCTTAAGATTGCCGTGTTTTTCTGAAGGCGATGGACTACATCATTTTATGTGCATTGGTTTTTAGTCCTATTAGATCTCGTGGGCTCTTTCTTGCAATTCCACCACTTTAAGCCACTTAGTTGCACTATGGTTGCAGGGACATTTTACGAAGCTATGTGTTCTTTTTTTATATTGTCTCTCGCACATACACGGCTGATAACGTAAACACAACAGTGTACTGTGTCAAGCATGGTTAAACCCGGCCCAGTAAATAAGTTGATTAAACACAGCTAATTAGCTAAACTCGGCGGAGTGGAGCGGCAAAGCACAGCTGAGGAGAGTAGCAAAATCGGCTAAAATTACTTTTTGCAAATTCTTAGGTAATAACAGGGTTATTCAAAAATGATTCATCGGGTTGTAAAGGCCTACAACGTCCAAGCCCTGAATTGCATGCTTTCGTGTTATCGCGTAACGAAAGTGAACGTTCCAAAATTTGAAATTCCCGCGCGAAGACTCCCTCTTGACATACCAGGGGGCAGCACGCGCTCCACTTGCAAGATGGCGACTACGCTGCAGAAACCCTTCTGAGTGTTGGAATACGAGCGTTTATCCTTTCTAAAATGTGTAGTGTGCAACTAAAATTTGGGACACATTTCTCGTATTTTCCATGGAACATTCATGAATTTATTCTTTTTCTCGTATTTTCTATGTAACATTCACGAATTTAAGCATTTTCTCGTATTTTCCATGTAACATTCATGAATTTATGCTTTTTCTCGTATTTTCTATGTAACATTCATGAATTTAAGCATTTTCTCGTATTTCCCATGTAACATTCATGAATTTATGCTTTTTCCTCGTATTTTCCATGTAACATTCATGAATTTAAGCATTTTTCGTATTTTCCATGTAACATTCATGAATTTTTGAATTTTCTCGTAATTTTCACGTAACATTCATGATCGTACGTGCAATATTTAGTGAATACATTTCTTTGAAGCCCTATGAATCATTTTGAGCACCCCTGTACTTACACCCTCCTTTAAACGGGGAGATCAGAATGAGAAAGATGTACAACAAACCATACGACAGACATGCCGTAACGTAAAACCATTGTGAAATTCTCTGATGATTTACCGCAGCAAGTTAGCTAACTCACAACCCAATAATAACGTTTGAATTGGTCCTTCTTTTTAAAAATTTCAGCATTAGCCACCTTATTTATCTTATACATTTTACAAATTTAACGCAACAAATAAATCTTAAGAAGAAATTGAAAACAGACTTCACAGTGCTCACTTCAAAATTATATTACCGTCTGCATCATTGAAAACGTAGAATGTGCCGTGCGTGCGTGTTTGCACGTCTATTCTTCTCAAATGAGTGAAAATATCGCCAAATGAAATATAATTAATAGATTGAGCTTCTAATAGGCCTATTTTCAACACATAACTTGATTTCCCCCCCCCCTCCCCCCAATACATGAATGCTGTTCATGACTTCAAAGTTTGATAAAATATTTTTTTTACGTTCAGCAAAATTAATCAGAAGGAAACCTGATACCAAAAAAAAAACCAATAACACCTAAAACGACACATATTTTTCATCATACTCAGGAAAACGACATACAGATCTCAAAACGGGTTCTCTTCAACTGATTAGGCAAATGGAAAAATAGACCTGTCGGTTTTAAAAGGTTGTAAAACATTCGCGTTTCTGGAGAACGAAGGTGCGCGGATTAAGCGAGCAAAGCGAACTGCAGGGCTACAGGGCTCTATACAGACTGCAGAAAAACCGTAACCCTAACGTCTAAGTTTAGGTCGGTTAGCTCATGAATATAGTAACATTTTTATGTCAGTCGACGTAAGACATGTTTTATTCACGAAGGATTTTACAAGGGGTTGTGGGGGTTATTGCACCCCTCCAATATTTAGTTAGTCGTCAAAATTTTGAAACCAATATTTTTGAAAACCAATTTGTCATGACAAAAAAGTATTCATTTGCGTTACTTTAGCCAAGACGTCGCCATACGACTTATGCTGCTGAAAATTATAAGGATCGTTTTGTTCGTTGTTCACACCATATCTTTCGAATGAAAATGTTGCAGAAAGGTAAAAAATCAGCCACCATCTGTCACTTTCTTCCATGATTCACTAAGCAATTTTGATGCTTAACACGGTCGAACTAGTAGTTTGAATTGTAACTGTAATTTATAAGGTAATCACTACACGCTATCAACATAGATAATACAAGATAGAAAAAAAAAATCAATGAGATAGGATGCTTTAATGTAATAAATTCAAACAACCATTTATCATTCACTGTGTTGGGATCTACACATGCATCATGTAATTTCTTTGATCCCAAGAACATCAAAAATCAATGTACTGATTGTTTCGACGCAGAATAAATGCAATTGTTGCTCAGGGTACACTCGTTAAACCCTTTGAAACCATTTTAAACCCTTTGATTTGTTTGTTAGCTTTTACGCGAGAAACTCATTGAAAAAGGTTTCGTTTACGTGGAAATCACTCGCTGTGCCAGTTCAATGCACGCACCTCCGTGCTTCAGAAACGAGAATGTTTGACAACCTTTCAAGAACCCATTGGTCTGCATTTTCCGTGATCGGGTCAGTTGCGGCAAACCCAATTTTAAGATCTACGTTTATAATTGAAAAATATGTCGTCCTTTATTTATTTATTTTTTTAAACCAAGTTTCATTGTGTAAGTTTTTCTGAATAGTAACTTTGCCTGATTGAATTTTGACGTCATGAGCAGTTTTCAGAACAGTTTTTCGCGTTTATGAGGGTCAAAAATGAAGTTGCAGCAACTGTCGGAAGCGTAATTTAATTGTCTTTCATATACGGCGCTCATCTTTGCAGGTGCCTTAGCTTAACTTCAGAGGGTCAGAGGTGCACGCAAAGGCTACACGCACCGTGAACAAATGATGTAGTGACAAAAGTTGCTCCCTGAATGAGAAAAAACTCACGAACCCATAAACTCACAGTTTCATTTAATCTTCAGCACATTAGTTTGTGCCTTGTTCACCTGTAATACGTACGAGGCAATGGGTGTGATGTACAATGCGACGGCAAGATTCGTGAAAGTCAGCAAATGTCCAGTTTAGATCCCTCCGACTTGTTAACCTTCCCAGCGTTCCTGTTTCTGTTACGAGTCCACATTTAGCTATATATCTGCGGGAAATATCTTTATTATTTAATTTTATCCTATTTACGCTACCAAAGAAATAAAAGAACGATTGGCTACGATGCGTACTAGACATCATCCAGTTTAATCGCATACCTAATCCTGTTTCAAGACTGTAATCTAAGCAATTACCCCTACATATGTCATTGAAAAGGCTCCGTAATTTAGCATGAAAGCAATAGCCATAAAGAATATTATTTCTCTTATTAATTTTGTTCGAGTCATTACAGCAAAAAAAGCTGGCTATTTTACAGCAATTTCAGTAATTACTATCCGGGCGTTGATACAGCGATTGGTGGTTAACACGTGACCCAACATGGCGGCTCGTTCCTGATCCAATTTCACCAATGCTTGCTGCAAACACAATCAGCTTAATTACTTATTTTGCATGTGAAGATTACGTTACGTTATTGAGGTCACTTTCACGAATCGTTCACCCCCGAAAGGGCATTTGATGATTTACGCCATGATGTATTTGTTGTTGTCTATTTAATGTTGATAGATGATGTTATGTTTATGCAAAGGGAAGAAAGTAAGTGCTATAAATCATAAGTTTGCAAATAGAACTATAATTGAAGGTTTTAGTGCTAAAGCCTGGTGGAGTCACAACAATTTTAAAACTGGGATATTGATTAAAACCACTACACTTTAAATTACGATAAAAAGGTAAAAATACATCTATATTTTGTATTATTTACGACACGTATCCAAAATGATAAAAATTTCAAAGCATGTTTTTTTTGTTTATTAGTGATAAAGATCATGGCACGTCAACTTTTGATTTTTTTTTACTGATCTGCAACACCAATATTCATTAAATTTACAAAATAATCCTTGATCATGCATTTACTAATGCTAATGGTCACATTTCTAGAAATATCAGTTTTGGTAGCGAAGTTTAAGAGTACCATACCACTGCAGCAGTAAATTTTAAATCCCTTGTCCCGTTCTAGACCATCAACAAAGAAATTTAAAAATATTTGCTGTGATCCCAACAACAATTCCTTTTTATTAGCATTTGCTTACAAGTCTTAGCAGACTTCTAAGGCATGAAGCTGGCACAAAAAGTTTGAAATGTGTGAAAACCCAGTATTTATCAATTTATTTATCAATTTGTTTTAAGTTTAAACACTTAATATTTCGACACTCACTTGCCACCTTTCTTAAATTAACCCGTATCTGCTGACGGGAAGATTTAATTAGTTTAAGTTATTTTTTTTTAGCTGGCTATTAAAAAAAGCGCTAATTTGTGAATAAAGTTTTCTTAATTAAACCTTTTAATGAAACCACACTACACGGGTTATAATAGTAAATTCAATTGTTTGGAAACTGCACCCAAAGCGCTGCACAAAATGCTGAACATAAACTAATGATTCTTCGTGAACAAAAGTTTAATTGGATACCTGAATAAATCAAGACAAATCTAGTAAAAAAAAAAAAAAAACTGACGTGACATATCCACCATTTAGGACTAAATCCTTCATTATGTGTAGTAAGGCAGTTCAGGCTCTTTTTTTTTCAACCTAGTTAGGATTTTCAGTTTTGCAGCAAATAAAGTCTAGTTCAGAAACTAGTTTTTGTTAGAAATTGCAGTCAACCCTATTCTGCTCTCAACGTTATTCTAAAGAATCGTTTTCAGAGTTTAAAAATGTTGGGTAATATTGAGATAAACTATACTCATAAAATTGTTTTACATGGTAAAAAATTTAGTGACCTGTAAAATATTGAAATGAAGAGTCCGATAGCTATTGCTCGCCGTAGACTTTTACCAATTCCTGAATTTTCAAATTCGAATGGGTTTTACTTGGTAAAAACCTTAAAAAAATTGCAAACACGTGAAATTCTTATCACGCCCAACAAAAACATCAGTCACTCGTTTCGCCTACGGCCATTGTGGAAAATTGTTTTTTAAACCTATGAATGTCATTGATTACGAGTGTAAAACTCCAAACAACTTCTCTACATTTTTAAAGTGAATTTTACTGTACAATTTTACTGTCGAAATGATTGGTGGTATACAGTAAAATGTGGCAACACTACGACCAAAAGCATAAATAAACCATACTTTTCATAATACGTATGATGGTTTGCTGTAATCTTACTGTCAAAACTGATATCGAAGTTGTAAAATGTTTACAGTGATGTATACTTAGGAAAAACAACAGTTTTCGTATGTGTTTGTCTTCAGTTATTTATTTTTCAAGACTGTTACGACGGTTTCCGGGAAATATACAGCATTTTAATCGCTTCTCATATTGCAACTTTTTTAACATTTAGGAAGAAAGAAAACAGTTCTAAGTTTCATTATAAAATTCGGTGTGCTTTTATGAAGGAATGTTATCAGTAAAATGTTCCTAACTGATGCCTTTATCTCGTTACCAAGCCAACCATTAAATTCAATCGTTGATAAATACATTGTGAACATAACAGGTTCAATAACACGATTCTGAAATTAGCTTTATTTTTTTTTTTTATAAAAAAAAATAACAGTAAAATTTAACCACTGGGATGTAGTAATGATTTGGAAGGGGCTCAGGCCAATTAATACTAATCTCAGTGAGGGTTATCATATCAAAACCGAACCTGGCAAAAGGGACTGCTAAGTTCCGAATATTCGGCCCTTCAAAGGAGTGATATCAACACACCAAAACATTCGCCAAGTTAATCGCACCGACTAATAGTTCGAAGGTTAAATGAAAACTAGAACATTGCTACTTTCGGTAGCAATGTTCAAGTTTTCATTTAAGTTGCGATTAAGTTGGCGAATGGTTTGGTGTTGATATCGCTTCTTTTAAAGGCCGAACCATTCAAAACTTGGTGTTGATATAACGAGTTAATTTTTGTCAGGTGGATCGTTGCTCTCAAATTCACCACAATTTAAGTTTTTGTACCGCATTATTATTTTCCCCCAAGTACCTGAAATGTTACGTGCCCAACTGCACTTCAGGATATTAGACGCTTACGCTGTGGCGTCACGCTACAATGGTTTACCTCCTCGACAATTGAATTGATGTAATGGTTGTTTCCTAACTTAGCACGACACATTGGCGTGCGTCTAGATTAGATTATTTTTTATGAATTCATTGTTTAACAAAAACGTGTATAAATACTTGCATTTAACCGCACTTCGTATTTTTTATCCTTTATATGTAATCCTTTCTATAGGGGGTGGGGGGGCAATTGAGGTTTAGTGGGGCGTCGATAGCTAGGTCACTACCGCCAACCTCACTCAAAGTGCAGTGACCCGGGTTGCCTACAGAACAGCGATAATAGCGCCATACTGGCTACTAGATTATTATCTGGAGCTGGTTGTTGAGCTAGTTGCAAGGGGCACTGGACATACACGGAGGCAAAAACATTAGCGTAGTTTGTGTAGCCAATGCTGTGAGAGCGGATTTTTCAACCTAAAAAATGCTCTATTTTTTGTATTTGTTCGCAACCGCTGCAATTTTCAACAAGCGGAATTTTTAATTTCAGATTTTTAACCTTAACGGTCACAAATTACATACCACCCGGAGGGAGGGGGAGGGAGAGGGGGTTAAGCAAATGTGTCACCATCTGTTATGAGGGGGCAGGGGGTAGTATGATGAAGTGTTACGTAACACACTAATTTTTGGAAAATTTTTTTTGCTCATTTAAAAAAAAATATTTAGCTAAAATTATTTTAGCTAAACTATTAGCTTCTGTTTACAACTTACATTTATTTTTTAATATCACTGGG
Organism: Lithobius niger; assembly: GCA_023313725.1. NCBI lineage: Eukaryota > Metazoa > Arthropoda > Chilopoda > Lithobiomorpha > Lithobiidae > Lithobius > Lithobius niger. The sequence continues at coordinate 44,246 of JAHWFP010024858.1, forward strand.
TCATTACGCCCCTTGAACTCATAAAAAAAAACTTTACAGTTGCTGGGTGAGGGGATAAGAAATTGTTACGTATTTTCAAGTGGCGTGAAGGGGGGGGGAATCAAGCCAAGTATTACAGTGGTGTTACAAAAGGGGGGCGGGGGGGCCTAAATCGCTAGAAAAAAGTGTTATGTAAGTTGTTGTTATAGAAGTGGTATATCATTAAAAAGGATTATTACAATTCGCCTTATTATTTTTGTTGAAATATGGTAATGTGTATACAAGCGAGGCTCTGAGAATATGCAAAATCGCTCGTTTGGTGCCCAGATATGGCACTTAAAACCTTTTTGTCTCCCTTTAAATTTTTTTTTAGCAAAAATAAAAAGCCATTTTCAATGAGCAAACGCTGCCAAATTTTTGCAAACACATTTACATGCAAAGAACCTAACTTTGACGAATCGCTCTGAATGATAATTTTTCCCCCCACGCATTTTATGATTCACGCCCTCAACAAATTGACGAATTAGCTTGTCAGTAATCGGCTTACTGGGTGTTCTAAAATAGGTTCTCGGGAAAACCCATAAATAATTGTTATCCAGAGACGGTGAGATAAATTCAATGACGATGCTGAACAGGCTTCGTTGTGGGAAGGTGATTTCTCAAATGTGACGGGTGGGACTGACATTTGTCTGACAAGTGTGGGAATGAGATCCCCTTTCCGTGGGATCTTGCATCAGCTTCTCTTCACCTACATGCTGATAATGTACGGCGTTTTTTTTTTTCAATTTAACTGGCCGAGCGAACGACGCACGATTGGAGCCACTTGCCCCCGAGTTCGCATCATTTTCCACACGGTTTCTTCACAGTTGCACGAATACAAATCAGTGCTAGAGACGTTTTCTGGTCATTTCCCGGTTCGTACTGGGAAATCTCCGTTCCTGATAAGGTCCGCGTGAATGTCCCGAATTGCGTTAGATTTTATTTATATATTCTTTCAATGATCTTTAAGGAAATGAAGGAAAATAAAGAATTTTACTACCTAAAACAAATTCAGCAAGGGGCAAGACAATATGATAAACAAGCTTATATTTCGGCATCCATTCTTTATTTTGGTACCAAACAATTGCGATGCCTTCCTCAGATAAACAGGACGGAAGGCCAAATGGGCTCGAGAAGTGTTAAATAAATGCGGATGCAAACCTATTTATGCTGCCTTTTGGACTTATATGTCAGACTGTCTGAGCGGGGAATTGGACCCATGATTTTTGAAACCAATGGCCGAAGTCCTAACCACAAAGCCATACTACGGCCGATGTCGGTATGGCTTAGAGGTATCGCCCTTTGGTTTCAAAGGTCGTGGGTTCTATTCCCCGTCAGGCAGTCTTACATTTAAGTCCAAAAGTCTACGTAAATAGGTTAGCATACGTGTTATTTACTCGAAGCAAAAAATAAAGTGCCTTCCTCATTAAACCATGATTGGCGTCGTTTAGTTCATTCAAGGTTTAGTGTATTAAGACTTTTTTTTTTTCGCTCCGAGGAAGGCATCGCAATTGTTTGTACCAAATTAATGGGAAGGTATCGCAATATAAGCTTGTTTTTCGTCTTTGTGTGTGCTTCTCCCTGGCTGAATTTGTTTTTAATACTGCAACTATACGCATATCAAATAAATTTTACTAGGTGGTAGCCCGACAAAGGACTGTATCCTGTGTATCCCGTGAAGGTAACGTGCCTATGGATGGCATGCTCTCATCGTGCACCCGTGGGTAGCGTTCATTATCGGATTGCAGAAGAGCTAATCACGAGCTGTGTCAGTCGGCATTGCCATCGATGATGGTGGGAGTCTTCACGATTACAGTTTTAATGTAGGACAATATACAAGCAGATTTAGGATTTAAAGCGCAGCCATCCGTGATACTTCCGCTGTGAGATTATGGGATAACAACCGCCATTACGGCTAAACATGGTGAACAAATTCAGTCGCAGTGACTCAACAATGTTGCAGAAACTTTTAAGTCTGACGATGACGGTAAAACGGGCACAGCTAGCGTTAAACTGTGATACTGTTTGCAAAATTTATCCTAGCACAGGCAAAGGTTTGAACTAATTTTCCCATAGCGGATCGATTTTATAAATTGATGTTTGCATCGGTTTTAAGATAAACAGCGTTTTCACATTTGTGGCAACCCGCCATTAATAGGACTACACTCGTTGCCTTGTCTCACTCCACAAGAGCGATTACGACAGTAGCAAGGTCAAGTGGAAAGATAGTATACAGGAAGGTTGGTCCTTCTCCAAATCATTAAGTCGTTTTCCCGCCTCTATTTCGTGTAACGTCACTGGCTCCAGTCTGGTTTGGCTTTGGGCATCTGCATTGTGACGTCAGTGGCACCAGCAAAATCAACAGCTAATAGAAAACCAATTTGCAAAAAGCTCGGAAGAGACCCCCCCCCCTGAACAGGAGTGAATGGAGTGCTTGTTACGAATCTCATTCAGGCGAGAGCAGCGGCGAGAACGGTGGGCCCGCCATGTTTCTTCTGTTTAAAAAATTGTTGTTTTAATCTGAAATTGCTGTTATGTTCTTCATAGGGCGTTACAATAATTTTGAAAATTAATAAATAAATAGATTGCAGCAATGGCCTCTCGCGAATCTCATTCAGACGAGAACAGGAAGTTAGTGAGCGCCATGTTGGCGTTACCAGCATCGGCCATGCCCCGGAAGCATTGCTGACTGCGAAAGTTCGGAATGCATTCTTTTAGTACAGTTGCAACCCCCTGGTTTTAATAATGTTCATTTTACTCGCCAAGGCCAGTGTGAAAGCTTTCTGTAAAACCACTTACTCGTGCAGCCAATCCACATATACAATTATATATCAGTGCTGAATGTACAACACGTCAGAGCGGGGGAAAATACACACCTAAGATCAGCGTAGAACATGGCGTTGAACTCGTCTAGTTTAAGGAGCAGGGGTTTATAATTTTATCACTAAAACTTATCCAAATCTCGTTGTTAAACCGTTAAAATCATGTAGGATTAAACGCTGAATCTTATTGAATTTGTATCAAAGGCTTATTTCACGCGAAAATAATATTTTCACTTGACAGTGAACATGACCGAACGCATGTATAATACCGAAAGCGCAAGCTAAATGCGGAAGAGACGAGACACCCTCTCTCAGCCGCTACCCCCCCCCCCCCCGCCTCCCCTCCCATTAAATTATTATAACATTTGACGAAAATCGGAGACAATTAATGCTTCTTTCCTGCATGGCTTGGGCATCGCTGGGAAGATGGCCTTGGGGCAATAATGTAAATAATGCTGATTAAGTCCATTTTATTAAGCGAGGGCAGTGAAGCGAGATTAAGTGATAAAATGGAGTAGACACTCCGTGAGTGGGATTTATTTCACACACAAGGAGGGAGGCCCTTGGGAGGTGGCGGGAGAGAATTTAAAATATGGAGTGAGGTAGAAAAAATAAAATGGTTCACTACTCCATCTTATTTGTTGCTACCCCCCCCCCCCACTACCCTTTCCCCAGGGTACCTTGTGTTTGTAATAAATAAAATAAGAGTAGTGGATCCGTTGGGTTATTTCAAACACGGAGCCCCTCGGTAGGGGGGGGGGGGGGAGTGAGGAGAATCAACAAATTGGGACAAAAACAGTGACTACTCCATCTTATTCTTTGTTATCCCCTTCCCCAGAGACGGCTAGTGTTTGAAATAAATAAAGTGGATCACTACCTCCATTTTATTACCCGAATTTCATGTCTTTTCCCTCACTTAGATAAATAACTAAATCTGCGTTATTACCACAACGCCATCTTTCCTACAGAACACAAACCTTATAGGTAAGGACTAGTTCTGTCCTGTGTTATTCCTCACACGGTATGCTTATTTACCATTCACCAGCCAAAAACGTGGTAAAACCCGTTGTCGGAAATTCGCTACCCCCGCTTCCCCATTCACCTTTTCCTCCGCTAACTCATTTTCTCTTCATATTTTTTTCCTTGGGACGGAGGGGAAACGCAGTCTTTCTCAGTTCTGTTGCAGATGCTTCGAACTGAAACAAGATTGTTAGCTAACGAAATATATTTATTTTTTAGTATAAATTTCTTGGAGCCTTATATCAGCTGAAACAAACGAATATTCGGATAAATGAATCATCTTAATTTCACACCTTGCTGGACGTTTGAAGGAGACAGCAATCAAGTAAAGAAGTAAGCAGACCTGGGGATTCGAATCGAGAAGCCTCTGATAATCGCGGAGGAGGGGGCCCCCAATATAATGTCCAAAGTAGGCCAGAATTGATGCCATAACCACTGAAGGAGGTTGGTAGGTTCTCACTCTACCAGTCCCAGCACTCACTACAGTGCTGCCAGATGCCTGCAAGGTGTGCCCCGGAAATCACGGTGCTGCTCCCCTAGAAAACCCCTAAAATGTTGTTTTCATTTTCTGTTGTTAAGAAAAAAAAAACATTTTCTCGTAAAAATAATCACAAAAATAAATAAAAATAAAAATGATACTAAAATAAAAATACCGTGATAACTTCGTTGCTACACGACGATTAGGCCTACTCCGGAAGCGAAAATGAAATATATGAAAATGAAACTTGTTTTTTATTCTCCTTACCCTTCCAATTTGCGATCTTACATAAAAATTGCTAATCGGGTTAGTCAGGTAAAAAAAAAAAAAAATCACCATGAAAGCACCAACTAATTCTGCTTTGCGTAGTGCTAAAGAAACAAAACGTATTGTTTGTGACTTAAAAGTCGATAGAACACAATTTGTATAAAAAGTGGGGAAAAAAAGTTTTATTTTTGCAACTTGCGACATAACCTACATTTAGTAAGACGCGCATTTAGTAAGACGTTCTTTTCATAAGAATTCCTTGGCTTAGAGTAATGACTAATGAATGACAGCAGGGTAACATGGAAGTAAAACCAATAAATATCGCCATCCGAGAATTGCCACCCACTTTTTTTCATTCCCGTTTTCACCCCAAATATTTTCCACCCCAGTTTTCACCCAAAACGGCAATCAAAACCTCCAATCCGGCAACACTGACTGACATGACCATTATGAGGGCATATTTCCAGTTATTGGTCACATCAGTTCCTTCTGTAAATAAAGGTAAACTCTGACATCACTCAGCCAGGACGAATTAAAATTTTAAAATAACGCGGACGATTTTTGCGGACGAACAAACAGGATCGCTGCAGAAGGCTTCTCCTTTATGAGGCATAAGTGTTCTGAGGTGCACCTTTATGACGCCTAAACACGGTGAAGATCAAGAGTGCGGAAAACGTAAAAATAACGAAATGATGAGAGATGAGGTCGACCAATTCTTGAAATTGTTAATTAATTCGGAATTAATTCAGATTCGTAAGACTAGCAATTTATTTCAGGCTTCACGATCTCCGTGGTTTGATTGTTCTTGTCTTATGACAAATCGACCAAATTCGTTATTCCCAAGTAGGGGGATCATTTAGTGCCCAATTATGTCGCCCGAAGCCATTGTTTCATGGCGAGGCGCGCGCAACCAACTTCCTTTTTATTTTTGTTTTCTACTTTTTGTTGTCTTCATTTTAAAAAAAATACAGAAAACGTCTCTTTAAAGCATTATTGCTGTATGGGAGAAGCGAGGAAGAGAACTTAGCTTAGGAAGAAGAACTGAAAATTAGCTCGTAAATTTCCATGTCATCAAAGTCACGAAAAAAAAATTAATTAACGTCCTTGGAAGAATGGAAGGCTCCGCGCTAAAGGATGCGGCATTTTGCGAAGCCGCCATTGTGAAAGAGAAAGAAGAATATATACTGAAGTCACGTAAGAGGAAAATGGTTATTTTGGGACTTGAGGTCTTCGCAGAAACAGTCGGATGTTCCTCAGCATTGCCTGAAAAATTTACATCAGTGTTTGTTTGTCTTCCTCTTTGTCTGTTTTTCCTTCCTTGTTTTCCCCACCAACATGCTTTTAACTCTTAAATCTGATAGGCGTTTTGAAATTTCGGATTACTTTAGCTTATCTGAATACGGTAGGCCTATAAATGGCCTACCCATGTCGGTATCAACCAAGTCGCCATCTGAGTAGCTAGATAGAAATCCAAACGTTTAGCCAATTTACGGCGGCAACACTAGTATTGATTAATTGAATGGTGTATGACCGTTTCACCGAATCCCGTTTCGCCGTGTTTTAATCAGTGTCTTAATTTCGTCGAAGCTGGAATTCCCGTTTCGCCGAATAATTATTTTCCAAATTACGTGTCTCACTCAACGCTGCCGCGCTCGTTTCGTCTAAACATATAACATCAGAAACTGCAACTAATCATAACCTTATCCAACTTAGTAGTTCGATTTAAATCCAAAAGTTTATCCATTTTACGGAGGCAACATCAGTATTGATTAATTTAATGCTGTATGACCATTTCGTCGAATCCCATTTCGCCGAATTCCGTTTCGCCGAATAATTATGTTCCAAATTACGTGCCTTACTCGCTGTGGCTGAACATATAACGTCAGAAACCGGAACTAATCACAAATTCCCTCCAATTAGGAATGCATCTTTAACTTATCCAACGTCAAATTTTTAAGAATAATTTGGTTCGGCAAAACAGGAATTCCCCTTTCGCCGAATTTTAATCTGAGTTTAATTTTGGGCGAAATGGGGCACATTTTCGGTGAAACGAGTATACGCCAAATTAAATAGGTAAAAGCAAATAGTGTGCACAAAGAAACAGTTGCGACGTTTCTGGTCTAAATATACCCATTTTCAAGCCAGAACAGCTATTAGCACAAAGCTAACGTCGAAACATGAAATACACTTTGAGTGTAGCCCACCACAACAACAAGCACACTATTATGTAAAAGTCAAAATTAAAAAGTTTCAAGTTTTTAAAAAGGATCTAAGTAGAGTTAGAAACTGACAACAGGAGACCTGTCTTTACCCCCTTCTGCGGTTTACAGAGAGCTGCCGTTTTAATTTCTTAAGCAGCAGTTGAAGAGAACTGCATTTGGTATTCTCGTGCTTCGTGCTAAAATTATTTTGCTTAAAAAGGTCGTATTCAGACCCGAAACTTCGCAAAAAAGGGTTTCTTAAACACCATTGGCCTTTTACCTACTTTATTACTGACATCACGATAATATTAATTTATTTTCCATTTACCATTTACGTGTAGTAGTGCATTTAATACTTTACGTAGCCGATTATACGGTTTCGTCTACCGCCGCTCTTCGCATATAAGCGGCGATTAGGCTTAATGCTCTTGGGTGGAAAGCTGATGCTGATAATCTGTCACCATGGTAACCAAAGATTAATCGTGCATTGCTGGGAAGACAGATCATGCATCATTTGTTCAGAAATTGGTTCTGGCCTACTAACGTAGTGCTGCCATACTTGCGTGATGTGGCGGAGACCAAGAAAGCAGACAATTTGATCTTCAAAACAACACGAGAAGACAAAGCTAACAGCTTTTCCGGAGAATAACTGCCACTGTTTCCATCTTCCTTGAGACATGGAACGTCAATTGGGCGATAAGTCTGTCCTCCTGTCCGGCTTTTTAAATTTTTGCTGGAGGTACAGATCAATGATAAAGATCTAGATTTGGGGTTTGTTTAACAACTCTGTAATGTGTAGCGCAGTGGCAACCCGGACCACTGCACTGTGGCTGAGGTTGGGGCTAATGATCTGGCTGTCGACGCACCATTAAGCCTCAACCCTCCCCCCTCCTGAGAATATACCTTCATAATCTTGTAGCGACAATTAACGAATGGGAAGCCAATAAACGGCAGCCACCAGCCAATCACACTTCCTTAACCCGATTAAACGATCGCACGGCATTTTATCATTGAAACTGTCAGCCTCACCTCTCCATCTTGGTATCTACGACCGACTCGCCTGGTGTCCTGGCTTCTGCGGCATAACGAAAGTAATTAAGAACTGCGGTTCGTAGGCCTAAACCATTTTCTAAATGTATACGACGTACATCAGTCACGTGACACGTTAGTTGCATTCCTGGTTACGTGCGCTTAACCTTTGGTTACCATGGTGACGAAGATGAAAGGCAGCCAAGGTGTCCAAGCGCATTACGCTGCTCTTATTAGGCCTATAGCCGCTACTATATACAAAACGTAGCGGTAAAGGTAATCCCCAGTCCGTAAATATTATGCGGTACTTGAAATAACCCGAAATAGTACAAAATAAAATAATAATAATTGTCGTAAAACTAAGTATTGTTTCTGATCGTATTCTATTCTAAATCTAAGAAAAAAATATTTCTATATCTAAAAAAAAAATACCCTCTTATTTACTTTGTTGAAGCGCTCTAACAAGCTACTTCGTCTTACAAGTTGTCTGCTTTCACGGTGAATTACTTTTCGGTTTCGGTAAGTTTGTGATGAATCGTTGAGGAAGCAAAAGTACTTTATTTATGAAGGCGGCGGGAGAAAATACTATTCCTATAAACACTAAACGAACCAGTGCGTGCATCTGGCAACAATCTGGATTAGCACAGCCGGCAGGCAGTGCTTATTAGAGTTCGTTTGCGCACGAGAATTTTCAAAAAGTGGGCAGGCTGAGGCGGCGCGGCTAACAATGTCAAAATGTTACAATGCTGCAACATGTAACAATGGGGAAACAATTATGCGAGAAGCACAAGATCGGATTGTAGCTCACTCGAACAAGATGCAACGATGCTCGGGCACGGGGAAAGTAACATTGTCGTAGTAGCTTCGGGGCGGCTCCATTAAATCTAGTCAATCGTTGTCGAGAACCAAAATGAAATGGTCTTGGTTTTCGATTTAATCTTTCAGTTTTAAACCGTCTGGTCCGTTTTTCGCAAACAAAATCGGGTGTACAGTGGACATACCGTACACATGATAGACCGACCAGACCGTAGGCATTACAATAAAAATGAAGAGAAAAAAGCCAACAAATTAACTGAACAAAAAACGGCTTCGTCGTTTGGAAAAAAGGATTAGAGCTCGTATGCCCATACTCACAGCTGTCAAGGAACACGAATAAAAACGGATAAAAACGCAACGAACTATAATTTGAACTCCAATTCCAGGGAACAAGGATTGTCACATGCCAGCCTACACACAAAATACACATATAGCCACTCACAAGAATCAGACTTAAAATATAAAACGCAGACAAATTTTGAAAAAGCCACTATAATAAACAAATTAAGTGCATGCTCATGCACAAACATTAAACATTTCAAATACAAACAGTGTTCACTTACTGACATAACCACTGATTAAAACGTATCCTTGTTACCTGGAATTGGAGTTCAAATTATAGTTCGTCGCGTTAGAATGAACTCTAATCCGTTTTTATTCGTGTTCCTTGTCAGCTGTGAGTATGGGCATACGAGCTCAAATCCTTTTTTT
>JAHWFP010024859.1:0-29435 GCA_023313725.1 Lithobius niger
AATTGTGTATTAGACTCAACTCCACTACCGTGCAGATGTGTAATAAAGTGGCACGTCAACAAGAAATTGGTTCGACACAATTTGATACTACCTTTTGCCTATAGGCCGAACCATTCTCAACTTGGTCATCTCTTTATAGGTTTTTGGTTTGGTTTTAATTTTGTTGTAATTTGTTTTATTTCGTTAGTTTTGGTGTGTTGATATCACTCCTTTGAAGGGCCGAACCACTCTCAACTTGGTGGCCTCTTCACCAGTTTTTGGCTTTGTTTATTTTGCTTTGTTTTTAGAGTTGGTTTATTTTTCGTGAATTGGACGTGAAAACAATTTCTTTGGCGACGATGTTTAGATTTATCGTGCTACACTAGTGTGCGTCTAGGCACGCACGTCAGTATACACGTTGTCATTGTCCGAGATTTTGCTGTCCAATGAGAGACGATGCCGACAATACTAACAATGGTTAAAACAATATTTTCGTACTTATGCGCCATCCCGCGTTATCCTCGTTACACCCCTAGGCTCCAAACCATAAAAGGTACTACGCAGTTCGTATCGTACTGCAGCCATTCGTCCAATTTCATAGCTGGAAGCCTTCCCGTTATCTCGGTATCGATGAATAATCACCCTATGGAAATTAACATGGGGATGACCGGACTACACACATTTCAACGTTATTGAGGGTCAGATTTTGCATTGAAAGCAGCTTAGCTGGCATTCATACACGAGTTACATTTTGTCAGGTGGGTCATTGCTCTTGATTTGCACATAATTTAAGCTTTTGTACCGCATTATTATTTTTCCCCAAGTACCTGAAATGTGCCCAACTATGCTTCAAGATATAAGACACTGACGCTATGGCGCCACGCTACAATGGTTTACAACATCGACAATTGAATTGATGTGATGTTTGTTGGGATGATTGTTGCCTAACTTGCGTGTGTCTAGATAGAGAAATGAAAAAAACGAAATAACGTGACTACTTCTGCGGAGAACTCAAGATAGGCCGCGGACACTATAAAGACCAAAACAGGAGCTTTCGTCCAGTCTTACTGAGCATAACAGTCTACAGTCTTAACAACGTGACTGTAGAAAATAAATAGGGTAATTTAATATTGTTTGGAAGTATACGTACTACATATCAATAAAATTTGGAATCGGCTAAGAATACTAATTATTAATTATTATACGAATATAATATTTTAATCAATAGTTTTTTTATATAAAGATTGGAAGTGAAAGGGAAAAAGTTTACTTTTACAGAAAAATAGATACGAGAAAAACTTGCAAAATATAACTCTCCAAATTTATTTAGAAAACTATCTGAAAAGATATGAAAGATAGAGGGATTTGGTAAAGTAAACCGCCAAGTTCCCAAAGATAGTCGGCTTTTGAAAGTAGTGATATCATTCAATCAGGGAAAAGCCACCATAGTTAACCCTACTAACCAGCCAACTTGGCACCATGCCCTCTTCTTTAATTGCTTTAGGCCCAGAGTGATTCAATTTATCTGCAACTGTGACGGATTTCATAAACGTCAATGTCTGAGCCATAGGATTGTACAGTTCTAAGTCCTACATGTTTCAGCAGTGCAAAAAAGTTGGTATTCGATAGCAATGATATTAATTTTATGAACCAAACTACATTTTATGAGAGTGCGGGCGTGCGCAGAATAGTTTTACCTTGAGTTAACTCACGTCTTATCAAACACACGTATTTCCCCAGGCGTTCACTTTTATTGAACGAAAGTTTTGCGAAAATGGAGGCATCAGAGGAATTAAAAAGAGAGTAATGCCCCAAATTTGTTAATAGGGTTAACCTTGCCTTTTCCAGGTTGAATGACATCACTACTTTCAAATACCGACCCTTTTTTGAAACATGGTGGTTTCTAATAATAATTTCTAAATTTTTATTGCTTTATGCACATGGATGTGACGTACAGGCACGAATCTCTATACAGAACGTGTGTGTGCAAGCAGTTGACATTAACATACACTTAATAAGTTATAAAATACACATTATTTCCTCTTAGTTACTCAGTTTACAAAAAAAAATTAACAATTAAAATATAAACTTTAAAATCAAGTTCCAAGAAGTTTGAGTTTCACCATTTTTTAGTCATTTCAGCGTTAAGTCATATAAAATCTACTTTCGAATTTTGTTCTGTGCATTTTGAAAAAAAGTTCCCCTTTCGTATATATAGAGTTTGGAAGTTTACTAAACCAAAATGGAATCTGAAAATTCATACCTCTACTTCCATAAGAATTATTCTTCTAGGTTCGATTAACCAGCTGTTATTGCCTCTAGTTCCTTTTGTTTTGATTTGAACTCATTACTGTTATAATTTCTTTTTAAGACATTCCAGATAATTAACATGGACGGCGTTAGCTATAGCTAGTTAGGTAGTTAGCCAGTGACACAAAATCAACGAAATTGAGGGCACTTATTCTCCATAAAGGACGCGTTCTCACACTTTAATGCTAAGGTTTTCTTCGTTACTGGACTCTGAACACTCGATTCCAGCGATTTGCAAAGATTTCCACCGCTTGAGGAATTTTCCCCGGTAAGGTGAAATCGGCAAAACTCTTGTTACCGTCTGCCAGTGAGCAGCCTTTTTTTGTTTCGTTTTTAACTTTTAGGGAGACGAACTCAAACCGAGTTATCTGACCTACTACATAGAGCAGACGATGAGAGGGACAATTTAGCTGGAAAAATCCGAGTGAATAACTCAGGATTTTTGACGTGCGACAACCGAGATGAGCCCCTTGTTGTTGTTGTTGTTTGATTTTAGGGAGCATGGAGCCAAACTGGGTTATCTGCCCCATGACGATGAGAGGGATAATTTAGCTGCTGAAGCGCTTTTTTGCAATTGTCAACAATATATCTGGGAACACTTAAGCTCTGACAACAATTAAATCTCAACTACTTGTCGGCGGCACACTAGCGTGAGTGTAGGTAATGAGTAAACATTTGAGTTATGGAAGAAGGTGGTAGAATTTGAGTGTTGTTAACTTTTATTTATTTATTCATTTTTTTTTTTTTTTTTGTTTGCTCTTGTTTTGTTTTACTTGCTGTAATTTTCGTTTGCGAACTTTTAGTCTTTGTATTTGCTAATGTACACCACATACGAGTTATTACTTTGTGGTGAAATTTTGTGAAACTGGAATTAAAAAAAAAGAAAACAAAAGAACAGTTTACTTTAACCATTACTTCAAAACACCTAGAACTGACTCATTATTCAACAAATGAATCGCTCATAAGGTCTAGATTGTGACAATCAAGACTAAAGAAAATTTAAGCTGAAATCAATCGAAGCTGGTGGCACAATATCTAAATTTTTTGTAGAAATGCGCTGCCATCTTTAGTTCCCTTCGCTTTTAAGTTAATCTAATTGTCCATAACAAGTTCACAAATGGTCTTTCAGGTTTGTAGGACCTGTCGAGTGCCATATGTTGCGAGTGTGTCTAGACTGTGTCGAATTGTGTAGATTACAGGTGGATCATCTGCTTTTAACATTCAAGAATTCTTTGCGGTTATTTGACTGAGGACCTGCCCTTTTTTTGACTTTCACAAGATCGACTAGGGGGACGCTCTTTCATGGGAAAAATTTTCGTAGGGGGCTGAAAAAAGTCACCTAAGGGGTCTGTGGAGCTCTGTTAGCTCACATAGTGGCGTCCGGATCAGAACCTCGGAAGCAGAAGCATTTTACGGTACATCATTGCCATATCCGGCATCTGGAGCATACTTTTTAAGTTATTCTAAAGGAATTTATTTAGCATTATGACACATCGTTTTGGTTAGTCTTGGTTTCGTAGAAGGGGAAGGGGTACTGCTAACTGACATGAATGTCGACACAGATTCAAACAATAGGGCTAAAAAAAAAAAACCCAAAAGCCACAAAACGCCATAAACCAGCGGTAAAACATTAAAAAAAATTGCAAGCTGGCTTTAATCGTATTTGAGACGCCACTGGGTCCATAACAAAGCTTTTAAGGGCTCCCACCAAGTTTTTTCGCTGTTTGAAGTCGTGATGTCAAATGCCAAGATAATTCTACCGATTAATAAATACAAACATTAAATTGCTTTTTTTTTAAAGATTTTAATTTAACGCTGAAGTAGAAAACGGCAAAATATAAAACTTAAAGATTCCTGTCAACTTTTTATTTGTATACTTTTCGCCGTTTGAAGTCGTGATATCAAACAACAACTTGATCCCACCAATTATGATAGTCATCATTCAATTAAAAACTTAAAAACTGGATTCCGTGTCTGTATTAATGTCAGTCAGTAGTCAGTTTTGTTTTGGACAGATATCACATCTTTGTATTTTCATATCTTTAGATTTCGTTTTGGAATACATTACCGTCTTCGTAGTTTCAAGTCTTAATGCCCACCCTCCATCCCTTACCCTATTTAGCTAATAAGGAAAAGGCCCATCGTGATAGCTTACCTTCTGTTATACGGTATTTAACAACAGGACGGAGGCCAAACAACTAGGAAGAGTAACAATTCTTGGTTTCGTGTTCTTGCTAACATGTCGCCGCAAATTGGTGAAATTCATGTTCATCGTTGTAATAAATTCTTTAAACTTATTCTCGTCCTGGCATTTTCGGGACAAGAAGAGCCCTGCGGTGTCTCGTGCTCATGTCGATTACGGCATGTCAACGATCCAGGATTTTCCGCTTGGATTTCTCCAGCTAAATTGGTTCCTTTTATCGTCGTGGGACAGATAACCCAGTTTGGATTCGTGCTCTCTAAGGCAAAAAGAACAACAACTTTGTTGACAAACGATGGCGCTGCACACTTCTGACTTCAAAATAGTAGTCTCCACTCAGCGTATACTTTTCGTGTCAGCAACTACAATCTTGCTCTGGAAAAAATACGAACATACCTTCTTTGTATTCATAGCGCTCTAACAGTTTTTAAGGTCTGTCTGAATCACGTGTCGACATTATAGTGGTGAGCGTCATTTTAAAGGAAAATTGCACGCGCTTGTTTAATTTTAAATCTTCAGTTTGCGTTAAGTTTTCGGTAGTTTGGCGGTCGAGACTCAACACACTACTATAATAAGGTTTTTATCAGTAGCGCGCGCCCTGTTTGCTCGAAAGAAGCAATTTCTCGTCTCAACGGTCCCCCCCCCCCCAGAATCAACTTAATTCTTTCGACTTTTTGTAGAATCACCCAACTTAATTTGCTTGGTTTTTCAGAAGTAATGAATTTCAACGATATTCAGTAGGTCTGGCTCATGAGCGCCATGCTGTAGTTTTCGTTTTGTCTATTCAGTGGCATTAGTCCCTAGTTGGTCCTGTCTTTTTAGTGGCAACGTTCAACAGTATGACTGTTTGGTTTTCGATTTATTATACTTATGTCACAGTGAAATATAGAATTATCAATCATGACCTTTGGGCGCGTTCCATGGTCGCGTATGAGTGTTCTCTAAACCTCCAGTTGTTTAAAAATTTCAATCATCTTTCACTTTCATCAGCAAAAACAAGAAATTATTTTTTTAGTAGTTACAGAGCATTTTTTTTTTACTTTTACAGTCCTTTTACCTTTTACCGTTTTAGTAAAGATTGAACATGGTTAACATGTGAAAAATGATGTACTTTTCAGTATTACACGATTTGCATGAAGCAGTGTTTCAGCTTCTTGTGGGTTTGGGAATACCCTTCCAGACCTGAAATTAGGAGTAAACTACCATAAAAGTAAAGAAACAAGACATTTACATCCTGGTGCGCCACTGGTCTTCATTAGCACCCTTTTTTGGGGTTCTGTTTAGGCATTTACGATTCTGAGTGGTGCTAACTATATGGTCCCCTTCTCGGCGAGTTGGCGGGCTTTTCACTCGCGTGTATGGCTTGGTTGTTTCCGCTCTGCCGGGCGTTGGCGGTGGCATTGATTGTCTAAGAGGGCCGTAATTAAATGACGCAAGCCAAAATTAGATTGGCTGTAATCAGCATAGACGAACATGGGGCGAATCACACCCTGGCTGACTGAATGGGCGGGCGGGCGGCGGCTGCGTTGGCGGCGAACATGACAAGAGAAAAGAGAATAAGTACAGTCAGGTGATCAACTGCAAAATGGTCCATCTTCATAATTCATTAGCCAGCCGAGATTTAAGCAGATGATGATCGCTGTTTTCGTCAATTCTGTTGTTAATTTCAACTCGGTTTTGAGCGAAACAGACACGCAAATGTTGTAATCACAATGTCGTTCTTCGACCTCGTCAACTAGGAAGGCCCTCGCCAAACATTGTGGTGGCTAACCTGCGTCTCTAGATAACGAAAACTAAAATACGAATGTGTAAGGATTGCACCCTTTTTTTTTCAAAACCAGCTCCAGGCCAAATATACAAGGCCAAGAATTCTCAACATCCTAGGTGGATGGTGGTACAACAAAATAGTATATACGACCAAGAATTTGAACAGCGCACCACATGAATTCTAGGTGGTCAACAAAATATACAATGGCAAGCATTGTCATCACCCCACCAGATGGACTCCAGGCAGTTAACAAAAAAAAATAAAAAAGAAACAAAGCCAACAAAATATATAAGACCAAGAATTTTCATCGTCTAATCAAATGGATTCTAGGCAGCTAACAAAGTATACGTTGACAAGTCACCAAAATAGGTGAGGCCAAGAATTTCAACATCGCAATAGATGCATTCTACGCGGTCAACAAAATATGCTGATGCTGATATAAACGGCAGCAATTTTCAACATCTCACCAGGCGGATTCTAGGCAGTCAACAAAATATACAACGTCAAGAATTTTCAACATCCCACCATCTAGGCAGTGAACAAAATATACAATGCCAAACATGTTCAACATCCCACACTAGACGGATTCTAGGCAGTCAACAAAATAGACAAGGCGAAGAATTTTCAAGATCCCACCAAACGGATTCTAGACACCCAACAAAATACACAAGGTCAGAATTGTCAACATCCCACCAGGCGAAATCTGCAAAGTCCTCCGGCTCTATTTCGCGCTTGTAGCACTATTCAGGAATACTGCAACCAAGATTGGTGGATTAAATTCGAGCGTGACGCGGACAAGATCGAAAGGTTACACCTAAACGCTACCAAAGTCGCCACCGGACTCGAAGAGTTTCCTTACACAGAGAGACTGAGTCTTCCGCCTACCAATTTTGCATTACAGAAGATACAAAGATCTGATACGTCCCGATAAAAGGGGAGATCAAAAACGTACAAGTGCCTATGCGATCCAAGCGGATTCATGACAATTTGGTCCCGGACAATTCGTTCCCAAAATTGCAGATATTGCGACAATTCGGTCCCGTATAAAAAATAACCTACGAAAATTCGGCCCCGGAAAAAAAAAATCGTCCGAGTGGTGAAGTAGGTTTATGTAAATGAGTGCGAACTAGTTGAGCTCCATGTAGTAGCCTACTGTAAAATGACACAACAATGGCAGGTACCGGTCGAACAAACAATGCTGCGGATGTCCGGAGCAGAGGTTTTGGATCTTTGGTTGACCATAGTCATCCAACGGTGCGGAAGGCCAACAAAGCCATTCAAACGGACCAAGCTAGCGCTGCCTGCCTAAGCCATTGCTCAAGAAGCTAAGTGAGATCTTCCACCGAAACGTCTCAGACCCGAAGTTCACAAATTACCTATCCCTTTTTCCTAAGAAATTAGACTAATTAGACTCCCACTTCCGTCAGCCTTTGTAACACCATTGTAACACCATTGGATATTTATATGTTGTCCTTGGTACCAAAGGTGTAATGAACATCGATTTTGAAAAAAAATAAAAATTTCAAGTTGTAAACAAAAGTTATAAAATTACTTTAGCTAAACCAATTCACCGAAAACGGTGTTGGGTTACACTTCGTCATCCCCCCAATCCCCATCATAACAGATGGTAACACAACCCTCAAGACACTACGTAATGTGTGAACGCTCCCTCGCTGGGAGGTGGCAAGAAAACACCCCGTCAATTTTTAAATGGCAGTGTAATACGTAACAGTTGGTCTTTAAATATATACTGTCATTTTTTTTTTTTGACTTGGGACCTAATTGTCGTATGTGGTTTTTTTTTTCTGGGACCGAATTGTCCGGGACCGAGTTTTGGGGACTGAATTGTCCGGGACCGAATTGGTACGGGACCGAGTTGTCGCGAACCCACAATTCATTACAGCAACCTTGTTCACACTCAGTGTGGGCCAACCTAAAAGGAACAACGGAAAAAGCTTTTCCAACGGCGATGGAACTTGTGGCTGAACCTCCGGGTTTCTTCCCTACGGAACAGACTCCTTGTTAATATTGCGCAGGCGCCTTCTGTTCTCTGCTTCAAAAGACGTGTGTAGGTCTACTTACCTGGTGACTTAGGCCCGTACCACTACAAGAACTGATAAACGTCTTCCCAATGCCAAATGCTATTAAGCTTACTATCGATGTAGCGTCAAGTTCATGTTCAAGGATTCTAGGTGGTCAGCAAGACCAAGAATGTTCAAAGTCCCACCAAACATTTAAATTTGACAGTAGTCATTTTAACTAGGTGAAAGTAATCCGCACTTGATTTTTAATGGTCAGTGGAATCTTTAGACGTGAAGGTATCATGCGTTTGTATTTAATTTTTTTTTATGTATCATGTATGTTAACAACTGGATGCGCTTTGGTACCAAGCAAGAATGAAAAATCAACTTGATAGTAATTTGGCGCAGTCATTTTTTCACCATTGGTAGCGCCAGAATGAAGGCAAGTAGGGCGAAAGCCAACCTTTCTGGGATGAATGCCGAAATCGTCGTGGAATTCGTCGTGATAAATATATAATTATATCGTAATAATAAGCATATTTCTTCTTCTGAAGTATGCATATCTTATTGCATATATCGCTTAAATTATGCACCGTATTCAGCGCATAAATCACAAAATAAATTTACAAATAATTAGCACACGATACACGAAAATGTGATTTTTTTTTACTTTTAAAACTGCTCGAAACTTGCTTGACCATATCCTGGCGCGAAATTAAAAATCGACTAGACATTCTGTGTGTAGGAGTGGTGGATACACTGGAGCGCACGTGGTATTGTATTACTATTGCTTTTTTTTTTTTGAGTAAACTTTTTTCATTTGTACTTTCGATAGACGAGACTTCATTACCATCAATGTCACTATTAATTTTTTATAGACGTTTGTGTGTATGGCAGTAATTTACGGAAACGTATTTTTTTTTTGCGATTTACCGCTCAAAAAATGGCAAAGGTCGGCTGCCATCCAAAGTCATATATGTATATATTTAAAACGATACCTTTAATTTACTGCCTGGAAAAAATAAAAATTGGAATTAAAGTAATAACTGGATTTAGGTTGAGTGGCAGATGTTTATAAAAATTACTTCTGATATCAATTCAAGGGGTAACCAACTTGCATTTTTTGTTGGTCATATCATACGAACCCTATGGGTTTAGCACAGGAACGTCTGTGCTCCCCTAAGAAACTCATATGACCCTCGCCTACCAACATTCTTTTTTATCGACTTGAAAACAAAATTACCGTCCAATTATCCAATATCACGGACGTTTTTCACACGTTTTCTGTGATTTATTTGTAGATATAGATCACAATTCGATGAACTGAACAATCAGTTTGCGGCATATTGACTTTCGGTAACAATGTTCAAGTTTTGGTCCAAAGTATTGTTCGGAGCGATCAACTTGGCGAGTGTTTTGGTGTGTTGGTATCACTCCTTTGAAGGGCCGAACCATTCGGAACTTGGCGGTCCCTTTTACCAGTTTTGGTTTTTGATATGATATCACTTCTTTTTTTTTTTTAATTGTGTATTAGACTTAACTCAACTAGTCTGCAGATGTGTAATAATGTGCAACATCAGCAATAGCTTGAGTGGTAATTTTTTCTAATATTTTAATTTCATATCACTCCTTTGAGAGACCGTACCTTTGAGAGATATTACGTCAATTTTTATGAATTAAAAATTAGTTTCAATTGTACACACTTAGCAGGTTTCACATCATTTTGAAAACCGTTTTGTACTTTTAGCAAAGGAGATTTAGGCCCAAATGGTCGGTGGGAAGAGCTAATCCAATGACTCTTGTATAGAAAAGCTAGGCTGGGTTTGGCCGAATTCGTGGTAATAATAGCAATGGTAATAAAAACTAAGAGCTAGTCCTGGCATAACATACACCGGTCTAGGACGCCATTTGTGACATTGTCTCGTTTGTTGTTGCACTGACGTTTGTTTCTATGGGCTCAGTGTTTGATTGACCAGAGTTTTCCGACAACAAATAATGCATTTCGTAATATATCGTTTGTAACTAATTCTTACTTATAATCGACATTACCTTTACATTGCCGGCCACGCGCCCTTTTTCATTACTACCGCGCAAAGAATGAACACGCTCGTCGTTTTTCTCTTTTTAAAATTCTTTTCTGCACTGTTTTTCCCCCTTTCTTAACATTTCTGCAACCCCCCTCCCCTCGTGCACGTCACTGCTACCGAGGCACATACGAACATGCTCCGCGTTTTTTACTGATGTACTGAAAATAATGAACGTGCGCACCCTATGGCATTAATACGCTGCGTTTTGATTGGCTGTCACAATGACTGCTTCTTCTGTCTACCGATCCTCGCCTATGGTTCGGCGCAAGCAAAATATATATATATATATAGATTCTGGAAAAATAACCACACGTCAAATGATTATGTAGGTGTTGTTAAATACGTATTAATCATAATTATACGGGCATTCTAAATTAGACATCATCAATCAGACAATAATAGTGTAATTCTGGGAAATTATACAGAAATTAACAAGCACTGAATAACAATAAATAAAAGATACCTAACAATTATTGGACGGAGACAAATTTATCTAACTAATAGGCCAACCACATTAGTCGTAACGGCTCTTTCTTTGTCATTGACTTTTGCTTATTTTTGTCATTTTTATTTCTAAAACAGAACAAAGCCAAATGGAAAAATTATTTTATCTCTAAAGTGGGAAGAGTGTATAGCAACTCGTGTAGTCAAATTAGAGTGAAATCCTATTTTCTGAGACACTGCTCTCATCACTAGGATTAGCACCAGAATTCCGCGATCACCTCCTCATTTTTAAGAATCGAGTTAAAAGTTTCATTTTACGGGTGTCAGAAATTTCTGGAATATTCAGTGGCCAAGCAAAAGGGAGATTTAAATGCAGAGCCGTAGAAAGAGTGAAAACGTTTGCCAGTCACGGGCCGAAGAGGGGTGCCCAAATTAACTTAATAGTAATTGACGAGTGCATAAGCACTATCACCGAGTTACACGAAGGGTGGATTCTGTAGTTTGCGAAACCTCCGCCCCCCCCCCCCCCCAAACTACGCAATGAAGCATTACCGGAACGAATCAAACGCCATGAATTATTGAATCAGTGAATTTGAGCTAAAGCAGTTAGTTACATTGTGTAACTTAGTTGGTTAAATTGTGGTTATGATTGGATTTTTTCCGTTTTTTTTTTCATTTTGTTAGTTTCTATTTATTAATATTTTCTCCTCCTTTTTATTAGTAAAACACCCAGTCACCCAGTTATTCGCGTTTTATGTATTTTAGTTTGTTTAACACTTGCATTAGAAGAGCATATTTAAACTCCAGTACTGAATATTGCGTGGACCGCAGCCAAAGCTTCAAAATTAACTAAAAAACTTCTTAATTTGATGCATTTTAAAATTCAGTAAGTAATAAGCATACATCACAAAAATACTGAAAATTACGGTTATTGGCAACTTCAATCCATTTGTTATTAGCAAAGTAAAAAAAAATACAGTTAGGTTGGATTAATTTTTTTAAAGAATATTTGGTCAATTATTGTTCTTAACTGAGCCATAACTAACGGAACATTTTTTAACGCTTCAGAAAGGTGAGTTTACAAATCCTTCAATTGACGATTAACTAGAAAATTAATAATTTGAAGTTGCCATTTATTGACATGCCTTCGTTTGGCCTAACAGACACAGCTGAAAAGAAACCACGTTGGATACATTTACTGTTGTATTAGCAAATCCATTCATTCAAAACATCTGTTGTTGAATAGGAAATTGTTTTGAACCAGAAAATAAATCTGGACCAGTTTCTTGCAATCTTCTAACAAAAGGTAGAGGAAAACAAGCTTCAACCGGCGTTGTAGCTACAAGGTGGCAAGAGTGACAGAATGCCACCAGCCCCCAGCCTCAGCCCCCCCCCCCCCCCAAGAAAAAAATACTTAGATGTACAAAAGGCCTTTTTGTAGTACACTTGTTATTTAATTTGGTATAAACTGTATTTTAAAAATGAATTTTGAAAATCCCCGTCTGCACATCACACTCTCATTAAAAAAAATCATGGTGGACTATAAAAACGCACAAGCTGAAAAATTACTCTAAACCCAAACTTTTTCTTTTAGAAAAGTGAAAATAGGGACCACTTGACAGAAGTACGGAAAAGTGGCCGCTATGTTTACTATAAAAAAAGAATAGAAAATATTACAAAAGCGTGGATTTAAACATTTTTCAGCTAGTGCGTTGTTGTAGGCCATCCTGTATTTTAAGGAGGGGGGGGGGGCAAGGGCTAATTCGCCACTGGCCACACCTAACGTAGCCACGCCACTGGCTTCAACAAGTTACTTCGGTCACACGTTAGGCCTATTACCTAGTAACTAGTGCCTAGTAACAAAATTCATCTACAAAATATGAAGGATAGAAGTTTGTTTCCCTTTCATAGCATAGTAAATTGTTCAGTTTTATTAAAGTGCTTCAACAATACAACAATTAGCTGAGGGTGCCAGTAAACTGGACGGGTGTCAACAACTGCGTGAGTTACCCTATACTGCGGGGACTTATTTAATTTTGCTTGTTTACTAAAACGACGACGATCCTTCTGGTTCGTTGCAGAGAAGAAATTACTGAAACAAATGTTTGCTGCACAGTGTATAGCCACTGTATTGTGTCACATAAAAATTTATTTAAAACTTTAAGCTGAAGAATGTTTACAGCATTTTTAGAAGGTTTAATTTTTTAACCTAATTTTTTATACTACGATACGCAGTATGTGCCAAACGTCATCTTCTTTTATCATATTTCTTCTTTTATGCTTCCTTTTTTACTACCTAATAGTTTTTGGCATATATTTGCATTAGTTGCATAAGTTGACGTGTGTGTTACATTAGGTTTAATTACTTTTTTGGTATGGTAGCCAACACGCCACACGCGAGCAATAGCTCTTGTGGGGTGGGGTCACATCCGGGTCTTTTGTAATGTTTGCCGGGCTAAGTAAACTCATTCTCTGTGATTCTAGATTCAATTTGCTTTTCTTGTATTACAGTGAAGCGCCTCTTGCAGCCAAGGGGTTGCTTTGGGATGAATGAAGCTGCGGCATGCACCAGCCCATTTACTTTACTCCAACCGCAGTTATCACGATGCGCGATTACGCAATACTTATTTCCAATGTTATAAATAAAGCGTGTCATACCGTGCCGCACCGTGCAATTTTATTTCACACGTAATAAATAAAGCGTGCTGTGCCGAACTGGGCCACAATTTTCCGCGCCAGCTTGGGCGCATTTCAAAACGTGGCTTGCAACGCTTCGGTACGGCTCTGTTCAGCACGTGTTATTTATTGTGAAAATCCGCCAGGTACCGAACCGCGATACGAAAAGCGTTTCAGGCTGCCAAATGAGAACAACTACGGCGCGCCTAGGAGGCTTCTTTGTGCTTGTATTTTAGAACCCAAACAACTGCAAAAACGTTAAAAAAATTGTTTTTAAACCCCGAAAATAAATCAGTATATTACGAAGTACGTTCGTAAAATAAAATACAGAACTTAGGTTTATGGTTTTACGCTAAATATATGATGATCGTAAGAAAAAAATTAAAAATCACGCCCCCAAAAAATTTTTTTACAGTGCGAAGTGTGAAAAGTTCTAAGATTGCATAAAAGCGTTTGCACAACTTCGGATTTTTTTTTACGTTTTAGAGCGAAAAAAGGACTTGACTTAAACAAGTAAAAATTAGCAAAATTAACAAGTGAATTGGTTTTTAAAAGTACAGTGCGCACATCAGTACCTTGAAAAACAGCATAAATTTTACTGTTGACATTATTCCAAAATTTCAAGATATCAAAGGCCTTTTAATCTGGTGAAAAAGAAACAGTTGCTTCCATTTATTTCTGTATTTTTATATTTTTTTATATTTTGAGTTCTGCTTGCATACTGAATTTGTTAGAATTCCATCTTTTCTATTGCAGTTATACTGTTTTGGAAAATTTAATTCCCTCTTTTCCACTGCATTTTAACTGTTTCCTGAAAACTTAATTCCATCTTTTCCATTGCAGCCATACTGTTTAATTCCAGCTTTTTTTTTACTGCACCGGTAGTGTTTGCTAAAAACTGTTAATTCCAGCTTTTCCATTGCAGTTATGCTTTTTCCCGAATATTGTTAATTTTATAGCTTTTCCATTACAGCTATTCTGTTTCCCAAATAGTGTTAAATCCGCTTTTGCTGTTTCCCGAAGAGTACTGTCCACACAATAAGAACATCCAAACAGAAAATATAAAGGACCCAGAAAAAGGTGAAGGTTTTCATCAACCGAGAATATTTACTTGTAAATACCTATTTATTATGCCCCTGCACCTGCACGGAAGAAATCTACTTGCCATGCACTTAAAAAAAAGTCGTAAGAACTCTTCAGGCTGAATTAGTTTAATTTATCTATCAGCGGCCTTCGACCATAAAAATTGAAACACGTGAGGTGAGTGCTGACAAAACAATTTACGATTAATTAATTTCACGTTACTTTCTGATTTTACTTTCATTGTCTAGATTTTATTTTTAAAGGCTGATCAAAAGTTCACATGAAATTGCGTATATGAAAGTAAAAAAAACAAAACCGGAACACCTTCGCCAATTTTACATACAACTAACATATGAAATTTGAACCGGATCGAATCATAGGTTCAAAAGTTATTTTGGACAAAGGCAGCTAAACACAGCATTAGAAACTCCTTTTCTCTGCTTCGGACAGCGTAATTAAAAGAAGAAAAACCATAAAGACTCATACGGCTAGTATACTGATTGAATAAGTCTGGTCTTCAATCATTAATTGAAAGATATGACGCCCAGGCTTTTAGGTGTCGTTTTATGTATCAAGTCTTTCAGTTGTACATTAATGTCTGATTAATTTCCCTGAATAACGATTAATGTCGGATTAATGATGTCTGATTAATTTGGGCATTTGTGAGTCAAAATCACGACGGACACCAGTACAGGATGACAAATTCACTTACTGTGCTTCGTTATACCAATTCACTAATATTCTAACCCAGAATCCCAGTTTAGGTTCCCAGTTTACAATTCCCACCCAACTAACTATACCACGCTCCATGGCTGTTTGCTGTGACGTGCATATCACGTGACTGGGCTACTCCAATCAGACGGCCAAACAGCCGTTGTTCTCGTTCGTCATTGGCTAACTCATGGTGACGTCACGGCAAACAGCCATTGCGCATGGTTTAAGTGATCTCATAGGTAATCGTGCCGAAATTGCAGGTGAGTGAAAATGGTCAATTTTTCTGTTGCCATTACTGGAGTCGCTAAAAAAAAGTGAAAGCATGCTGTCCATCTACGACGAAGAAAAAAAAAACATTCTACTTCTTCGATTTTTTCTCTACGTTTTGTCCAACGACTCTTAATTTCTTATACTTGTTTGGTTAAGCCTTCCACAAGAACTAAAATAATATTTGCACCAAGAACCTAATCACAAGCTTTTATTAAACTTTGTCTACGTTCGCAATGCAGGATCAGTCAACAAAAAATTCAAGAACTTAAAGGTGCCCATTCACCGAAAGACAGGTTTGAGCATCTAGCGCCGTCTACCATTATTTAGTCCTACCATTATTTACCATTATTTAGTCCTACCATTCCTTGACTTCAATAAGCGAAGGAATGCGTAAAGAAATTTCTTTTTACACAACAAACTAGCCACGTGCCTCCTTAATTATTTAATGTAAACTTGCTGCGTCCACGTTCTTGAGTAATCGTCATGGTTAAGGTCATGGTTAACAATATCACACTCGCTAGATGATGCCCATCTAGCGGTTCAAAACCTACGTTTTAAAACGTTCGATATATAGAAAAAGAGCACCCGTGATGTCGTTAGGCTTAACTTTACCGCTTTTTTTCTGGTGCACGTGGGCGTACCAACTTTACATTCAATAATTATGGGGGCACGTGGCTTGTTTGTTTCATAAAGAGAAATTTCTTTGTGTGTTCCTTCGCTTGTTGAAAGTAAGGGCTAGGCAGAACTAGATAGCGACAAATGGCTATAGATGCTGCAGCTTATCATTTGGTGGCAATCCCCCTTTAAGTACTTTTTCTAAAACCAAAATATTATTTTTACCAGCGGTGTAAGGCCTGCAATGAGTGTTTCAGAACATAAAAAATAATGTTGGTTGGTCGAGGTTTTCTTCTATATGTTAATTTTTCTCGGAAATACGACGTTCCCTCGATTGGCTGCAACCATTTACTGTTTGAAGAGACGATAGGAAACTTGGTCAAATAAAATAATTTTATTTGACCAAGTTTACAATCAAGACTTCAAACAGTAAATGGTTGCAGCCAATCGAGGGAGTGAAGTATTTTCGAGAGAAGTGTTGTAAAACATTTGTTAAAAAAAAAAAACCTCGCCCAACCAACATTATTTAAGTTTAAAGTCAAACTCCAAAGAAGAAAGTGCCAACGTAGACCTAAAACGGGAGGGGGCTATATTTAAAAAAAAAAAAAAAGGTTTTCCATACTTCGCGACTTATAGGCCTATGAGAAAACGCGTTGTATGCCGTCTCCTTTTCTCTACAAAGTGACGGCGTTCAGTTCTGTTCGAAGAGTCATTTGAAAAGGCTTCAAATCGACATTTTTGTTTTAAATGTCGACAGTGTCATATTCGAACGTGCAACGTTGACAGATGTGTGCCTTATGAAGTTTTCAAAAACTTTGCAGTATCGTATCAATAGGATTCTTTCTACCCTTTCGGCTTTTATGGTATTCGTAGAGCCTCTCGTCTTATGATAGGCCTATATACTTCAACAACTGAAACACAATAAAGCGAAACAAAAAGGGCACACAGTTGTGCCACCTATTACCACCTTCATCAACATGAGTGAATAACTGGGATGAAAAATCAACCATTACTTGCTTTCCGTGTTGTACGAAATCAATAAAAGTTCGAGTAATGCACTATTTTCCGATCTATACTGCACCATCCAAATTCCTAAAAATTGCCTTACGGATGTATCGAAATCAAGGCTTTCCTGCACAACTTCAGAAAGAAGCTATCGACAAACTACCCACTCCACTATCGAAGTCACTGTATCGTGCATCTGTGGGTGTGTCAATGCGCCTTCAAGAAAGAGTTCTATGTTCAGATTCCTACTAAATAGCTCTCATCAGTTTCAACTTCCTGTTGCCACCGGTTTCCAAGAGTATTCAATTTAACACAACTTTTATAAGTTATTAAATTAACGAACATTGACGTAATGCCTGGCGGAGGAATACGTTCCTAGCTCTTTCAGAAATACGGCGATTAGCGTAAGTTGTCGTCCATTATAGACCTACACAAAATATTATGGTTAGCACATATCTTACCTTAATATTTTCTTGGCTTCTTTCTTCAGCTGTCATGGTAGCGGTAGCAGTGGCCACGTTGTTGTTGTTTAGGGTTGTCGGCGGGTAGCCGAGGGCCCCTCGCAGGGTAGCCGGTAGCTCCAGCTGAGAAGCAGGGGGCTGAATTTTTGGCTTTTTGGGGTGTTGTTTAGGCGGGGGAGGCCCGGCCCGGGATAGTCATGGCGCGACTCCGACGCCTCGCGCCTTACGGCTCGATCTTCCTGGAGACCTTTAGGCAACGACGAACGCCAGGGAAGGTGCTAAGGCTGTTGGCAATACACGAATGAGTTCGACGCCGGATGGGCTTAGTAACGGTGTCTTGTCTTCTAGGCTGACTTCTGCCTAGTGCTCTTCTGCACGTGAGCAGTCAGTCTGTCCGTCCGAGGCGCGTGCCGCCGGGTTAGCTGAGCACGTGGCGAATGGCACCGCGTTTCCCCCACGTTGCACACGCGCGCGCACGGGGGACTGAACCGGGTGGGGGTAGGGTGAAGGAAACAGTGGCACCGTTCACAGCTCGATCACAATGGAGGAGAACTCCCCCTCCCTTCCTTTTTTTCCCTCACAGCATATGGCCCGATTGTTTCACGTACAAATCGTAGTGGTTATTATTGGGCCGTAATGCTCCATTTCCATAATGCTGTCATGGTAATTACGTTCTCTAATCAAAGCGAAAAGCAAGTATCTGTCAGCCAACGCATATTTTGTTGAGGGAGGAGGAAGAGAGAGGAAGGGGGAGGGAAAGAATTGCTCGATGCTGATTGGCCCAACCTCGCGTGGCTTGGTGGAGATGTGCGGGACTGGAGTTGCGCGCCGATCGCTTCGTACCAGTGCCGCAAGTTCACCGACGAGCGAGTGTTCGTAAATTCAGCATCTCTGTAGAAGGAAGCAGTCGGAATTAATTTGAGGTAAATTTAACCTCTACAATATTCTTTTAAGTACATTTACTCAAACGGATACATCTATACAAAAAATAAAGACAGATGCAAATTTATTCACCGTTCGGACTTGTGTGTGCGGGAATTGAACCCCGTACCATTTGAGACGCATACGTTGTTATCCTAAACAAGGAGGTTGGAAGTCATTTATTTATGTAAAAAAAAAAAAAATGAATCATTTACTTTTTTTATTTCTGAAGTATATGGTTCCCCTAAACAGACATAACACGGATGAGAACAATGAAACAGATACGTTAAAAGACCCTAAGCTCCAAAATACTTACAATACATGAATAAAAACACTTTAAAAACCCACGGCTGGCTGGGCACATCACCCACGAACCGCCATGTTGGATGTTGACAAATTGGCCACTGATCTCATTGACATTTTTGGTGGGGCTGTGCCTGAGAAAGGGCTTAGGCCTAAAAAAAAGGTCTAAAAACGCCTAACAAGGCAAAAAACACGGGCAAAAAAAAAGGCTATGAAAAGGATAAAAAAAAGAGCAAAAGAAAAGTTTCCTGTTTAAAGACTTATTGTTTTCTTTTACTTAAGGTTTCCCTGTCCTGTCGAAGCTCTATGTGCAAGCTACTGGAATAAAAAATTCATTAGCAATAAACAAATATATTTCATTTAGTCACGAATAATCGCAAGGTTGACGCATTGGTTGCATTGTGTGTCAATAGCGTTCGACCATTAACTTAAAAGGCGTGACGCTCGTGCTTTTAGGCTTCGTTTTATGTGCTCATTCGTTAACTTGTTGCACATTTTTAATTTCTTAATTTCCAGAACACTGTTTTTTAAGCATCAGTCAAAATTTCAAATTTAAAACCGTGATTTTTTTGCGTTTGAAACGGAACCCCTTCAAAATTGATTTTTAGTTAAAATTTGAATATTTTTCACGTTTTTGCGTGAGATTCTTGACACAAATTTCTCTTCCGTAGCTTACGTGAGTCATTCCAATGGTCAGGCATGATTCTTAATTTAGTTGAAAAATATTTCTCGTTTCATTAAATTTTTGCAACTAAGTGGTTTTATTACTGGTTTAATCTGCTTGTGCATTTTGTGCTTATGTGAATACAAACCAATGTAATTATCCGTATCAAATAGTTTTCACCATGAAAATTTGAAAACTGTCGTGCAGCACTCACTTCTCAACGGAGTAATAAACGGCAATTCGCAAAGTGCTTGGGCCTTTTTTTCCTGCATTTGCAGGAAGTAATGCGCCGCCTTACGATTGGACACAGCATTTTGTCGGTTTCCTTTGGTAACACAAGTCATTTTAGATGGGGAACTACTTTCGGAAATACCTGTGGTAGCCATTGTCTTGGCTAGGAATTTAGGTCACAAGAACTACCTTTAGGAATACGATTAGGAATTTACTTTAAAGAAATAATTCTGAATATTGTGTTTGCATTGCTGGTTTTCATCCTGATCACCGTTTAGAATTCACAACCAAAAGCAGTTTTTTAGCCGCCATGCCCCACCTAAAATAACGTCTGTTTTTTGGTGGTCACACGCCAAAGATAATCTTCTTATCACACAATGTTGCATCGGACTAAATCTCAGCATGAGGGGGCCGTACTAGAGATCGTTCCTTGGGGTTGATTTTTGTTTTGTTTTCATGTTTTACACCTGCAGTGTTTACATTTGGC
This sequence comes from Lithobius niger, assembly GCA_023313725.1. Classification (NCBI taxonomy): domain Eukaryota; kingdom Metazoa; phylum Arthropoda; class Chilopoda; order Lithobiomorpha; family Lithobiidae; genus Lithobius; species Lithobius niger. Next base: position 20,240 of record JAHWFP010024859.1, read on the forward strand.
ATAAAAAATTACATTTGTACTACAATGTAATTTACATTTTTACGTTACTCGGTTCTATCTCGACGTATTAGGCATTGAAATTTTAATCACAAACTTTTTTTTATATGTTCAGAGACACGTTGTTGTACTTAAAACATTCTAAAACTGGTTTAACGTAGCTTTCATGAGCTGTAAAAGTGTATTGTTTTGTTCTTGATGCGAAACGTCACAAATTTGCGTATTGTCTCGCGTACCCGTTTGCTTTTTAATTTGACGTGTCACGTAAGAGTAAATAAATTAAAGTAATCAACCTTACGTATCCTCAGTGCAGTACGTGCCCCCCTTCACCCCGAATTTACTGATGAATCTATTGCAAAGTAAGGCGTTCGTAGATTTAAAAAATGTAAAAGCCTGCTGAAAAAGAACGAAGGGAACGGGAAGCTGAGCAACAAAATTTTCAGGTTTTTTTTTTGTGACGAAAATAACAGCGTCAGGTCAAAACTCTTTTATCTGGTAGTTTCTTACATGATCGCATGATCACTAATTTTTTTTTTACATATAATGTGCAGTGTATATGCTTTTCAGTGCACCACGCAATCAGAATTTTTAGTAGTGTCCTGTTGGTATGTCCTTCTTTACAACTCATACGTCAATCGAACATTTCTATCCTCCTCCAACTAGTAATATTTCTGTACCAAACAACACGTCGAATATCTGATGCAGTATTAGTGCATCCTTGTTTTGACTTCATTTCGATTAATAAACAAAAACGGAACGTTAAATGTTTAGAGTAAGGGTCTAAAAGTCAAAACCTAGAAGGAACACGGACAAGCTTTGACAGTCAGGGTCTAGGTGTGCAATTTTGTCAGCAGAGGCTGGTAAGCATTAGACCCTTACTGCCCGGTGGTTAGCTTAGTTCTACTCTATTGGATAGACCGTGTGTCTGAACGGTTGTAGCAGGTTTTCTTTGTTCTTACAATATTGTCATGGAAATTTAAGAGCACAATTTTCTTGTGACGATTCGGCATTTTATCTTTTGCTGCTTTAGATTTTTTTATTATATTTCGTAGATTTATGGCAGAGGATAACCAAATTAATGCTCCCTGCTGCGAATATGCTGTCTTGTTACTAAATCGAAAAATATTTTTCAACATAACGCAAAGCAGGAAACGTATACCATACTACAACTGGATCATTACATGGGCCTTTATAGGAGGATTTACAGTTTTTTGCCAAAATATATTTATTGCTGACCACCGGGTAGTAAGGGTCTAATGCTTACCAGCCTCTGCTGACAAAATTGCACACCTAGACCCTGACTGTCAAAGCTTGTCCGTGTTCCTTCTAGGTTTTGACTTTTAGACCCTTACTCTAAACATTTAACGTTCCGTTTTTGTTTATTAATTCGTGTTACTTTTAGAATTGCAGCTAAACTGTAAAACAGTTCAGTTGACGGTCAAAGTTGATAGTTTAACACAGAAACCCTAGGCTGACCCTTACTAACACTGGTTATCACCAGTGTTAATAATAAAAACAATTTTTTTAATTAACACTGGCGATAGCCAGTGTTAGTAAGGGTCGACCTAGGATCTCTGTGTTAAACTTTCAACTTTGAGAGCTTATAACTCCGTCAAAATTAAAAAATTTTAAACCAAATTTGGAATCTAGCCTTGACTAGTCAAGGCCTGTCTACAGTCCAAAAATTGTGAAATTCAGTCCAGCCAAACCCGAGATACAGAGAGGGGCCAAATAGACAACTTCTTGTTCTGCTTCTTGTTGTTGTTGTTCTGGGGATACTTTCGTCTGTCCTCTCTACAGGTCAAACTATTTGTCGTGTAAAGCTGGTTCTTAGCTCATTTTACAGGTATTGCTCCGTAGATGTGCCCTTTCCATAAGGCCTTTTCTAATTGGTCAAGTGGTTCAGGGGTTACGGAGCTCTAAACGACCAGATTGATTGTTTTACATTGTTTTAAACATTGTTATTATGCAACAATGCCACTTAGCAAACGCCAGCTGCAAGACATAGACTGAAGATTAAAGGATTTGTTTCTATTGTTAACACTTGCGATAGCCAGGTTAGTAAGGAGCATAGCAATTTACCGAGCTTAAAAGCGGCGCAACAAAACAAACAACAAATTAATTATAAAGGTGTCAGACATACCCCACCCCTCACCCACCACCACACCTATTTATTACAATTCTCAAAGTAACACGGATTAATAAACAAAAACGTATCGTTAAAAGTTAAAAGTAAGGGTCTAAAAGTCAAAACCTGTAAGGAACACGGACAAGCTTTCACTGTAAGGGTCTAGGTGTCAAATTTGGCCAGTAAGACACAGCTAAGCATTAGACCCTTACTACACGGTTTTTGAGCAACAGCTGTCCGAAATCGTCCTATAAAGACCCATGAGATGATCCAATGATAGTGGGGTAGTGGGTTTCCTACTTTGCTTTAGGTTGACATTTTTTTTTCGGTTTGGAAACATGGCAGCGATTCCAAGCAAGACAACCTGCTACAAGTGTAAGCGTAGTTCAGTAAGCCACCTTTATGCACTTACGTTAAATCGGAGTGGCATGACCCGGATTCGAACCGGCTACCCAGTTCGCCCCCAGATCACTTGCATAGCACCTTAATCTCTCCGTTGCACTTCGATGAAACGTAAGTGCATAAAGGTGGCTTACTGAACTACGTTACTTCTAGTGTACGATTTTCGCTGTTGGCCAATTTCCAATTTTCCTTACTAAGTCATTAACATGATCACCGGGTAGTAAGGGTCTAATGCTTAGCAGTGTCTTACTGGCCAAATTTGACACCTAGACCCTTACAGTGAAAGCTTGTCCGTGTTCCTTACAGGTTTTGACTTTTAGACCCTTACTTTTAACTTTTAACGATACGTTTTTGTTTATTATCTACAGTCTACGTCTTGCAGCTGGCTTTTGCTAATTGGCATTGTTGCATAATAACAATGTTTAAAACAATGTAAAACAATCAATCTGGTCGTTTAGAGCTCCATAACCCCTGAACAACTGGACCAATTAGAAAATACCTTATGGAAAGGGCACATCTACAGAGCAATACCTGTAAAATGAGCTAAGAACCAGCGTTATAGGACAAATGGTTTGCCCTGCAGAGAGGACAGACGAAAGTATCCCCAGAACAACAACAACATCATCAAGAAGAAGCAGAACAAGAAGTTGTCTATTTGGCCCCTCTCTGTATCTCGGGTTTGGCTCTACCGAATTTCACAGTTTTTGGACTGCAGACAGGCCCTGACTAGTCAAGGCTAGATTCCAAATTTGGTTTAAAGGTGTTTACTTTTAACGGAGTTATAAGCTCTCAAAGTTGAGAGTTTAACACAGCGATCCTAGGTCGACCCTTACTAACACTGGCTATCGCCAGTGTTAATTATTGGCATTTCTCCCCACTTTATTTGTATACTGAAAGGGATTATCGAATTTATTATACTATACCGTACGTCAATATTACTGAATGTCAGAACGATCGACGCGCCCGCTAGTGGCCTGCTTGTGACTTACAAGTTGCTTACGTCACAGAAAAAGCTGATAAAACGCAGGCAAAATCAAAAGGACAAACGTGATTGGTTCGCCACCACGCACCCACGGCTTTTAATTACACGAATGGTGAAAGTTAAGTGCTGAGGGGAGGGGCACTAAATGGTGGTCAGTTAAGTTCCTTTTTCCGCTCGAGTATGTGAGTGTGACTGGTGTGTGTGGGTGGGTGTATTGGACGCGATGCATTTACTTAATTCGTAGCCATGTAATAATTAATGGCTACGCAATATCGTAACAAACAACACCAAGACTCGCTATTATTGAGAGGTGATATTAGCAGCTATCATGACGACGTGGCATAACAAATCGGCCCGGTCACGGAATGCACCTAATCTTTGACTCAAGTTCTTGTTTTGTTTGACGTGGTTGGCTGCTCAAGTGGATGTGATAGGGAGGAGGAGGGGGGAGAGGCAGGGAGAAGGCAATAAATTTAATGCAAGAATGAGTGGGTCTGACCGTGTCTTCTGCCTGACTTTTAAAGGAAGATCGACAATTTTGTTTAAAAATAAAAGCTTTGGCGTCTTGTTTTCGCGTTACATACGCAGTTTATCCGTTGCCGTGACAACGTGTTAAATGAAAAGGGAAATCACGAAATACTAGGTACAAATAAACGTAAACAATGCGGGGTAATTTGAACTACATCAGGCTACCTCGTGGAATCGACTACATTAGGAGAAAGTGATTCAGCAGAACTTCAGATTTTCAGAAATGCTAAATTTCTTACGAAATACAAAGTGACGTTAAACAATTCAAACTAGGCCTATTTGAAGTCGTTAAGAAAACAGACGAAAGGTCTGAAACCATATTGTACGAATAAAATCTCTGCGCACGAACAGGTTCCTTTCTTTTAATGTTTTAGATTAGGGCTCGTAATTCTAACGTAAACTCCCGTCGTAGCAAATGAAGTGCGGCAAGCGCCAGTGTGAAAAAAAACTACATGAAAAAAAATTAGGAAATTTTCGGGGGGGGGGGGGGGGGATTCAAGGATTTTGTTTATGTCTTCGTAATTGCAGACTCATTTATCTACATTTATTTTAATTCTTAACACCTTTCTAACGTGAAGCTAATGTCATAGCCTCAGAATTTCACATTGTCACTTTAGTTTGCTGTACGGGAAAGCCTACACAACATTCAAGGGGCCGCTTCTCAACCGCAATCTTTTTCGTATATCATTAGAGTGCACAGGCCAGTCTTTGTTGTGGTAAAAGGTCTGGTATTAGGTATGTGGGACAAACTGCGATAGATAAATGTGAAATGCGAATCAGGGATTAGGTTTTATTATTTTTTTTAAATAGTGTCCATCATACTAATTTTTGTAAATAATTTTAATCTTAAAACGTTCAAAATTTTGTTCAATTATGTAAAAACATATGGGAACAAAATCTCTAGAGGTTAGGAAAGATGGCGTTTGTGATTGGTTAAAAAAATATACCATCCAAGTTTCTAATAAATCCAAATTCTTTCACTTAAACGTGCAAATCTAGTAGTCTAAAAATAAAACGGTTTAAATGTGTGGTGCTTGCCTTCAGTTAGAATAACGCGATTAGTGGGTCGGGTAGGGGGGGGGGGGAGGGAAGCGGGTTGATAGGTAGGAGGGAAAACCTAAACGGGAAGAGGAGGGTGGGTTCGCGTTTCCGTCCGCGGCTTCCCTCTGTCCCTAATCAGATTAAAAGCAATTCATTTGTCCATCAGTGTCATTAATGAAATTCAATGGAGATCGACGCTTAACAACTAAATCCCGTCCCGCGCTTTGACGGAGACATCGGCCGCTAAATACAGTCTATTCTCATATTTTTTGTCTTTGAGGAAATTGAAAAATACTGAGCGTAGCCTATTCTACATTTGTAGCTGGCAGGCTACAGGGAGTAATTATAGTGAAGACGGGGGGTAATTTGGGCGTCGATTTACGTATGATTTACGAAATTTCTAAAATGCAACCCATTTTAAGAGCAAGGAAGAGTATCTCCATTTTCCCGCAAGGCCTCCTAGAGGAGAAAATCAGGAGCGGAGAGGAGAACATTTTTAAAATAAAATATTAAAGTTAACAATAAAAAAATTGTTTAGTGGCACCACATAAAAGCACAGAAATTAGGGGCTTTTTCCTGTCGATTTTCCATTTTTTTAGCTATCGACTGTGCATCAATTTCTTGGTCATCCATTAAAACTGGACAAGCCTTTGATGAAGCTGATTGTGGTGTTGCTCCATGGAATGCACTTCTCGCTGACTTGGTCTTGTTCCCCTTCCATCCAAACTTTTAAACGAGGAATGGACAGGTTGGACCTTATGTTTCTGATGAGACCTCAGCTCTAACTCTGTCAACAAATAAATCAGCTGGGATCAGCTTCAGTGGCCTTGGCCCTGCCGTCTTCCATTACAGCATAATGGGTGTGATAAACCATTTTTGTATCATTATTTTATTAAATTACCCATTTGCAATGACGTTTGGAAACCCTCGTGCAATGGGCGGGAAACAACTGGAGAAAAACCCGCACATATACACTTCCCATCGGCCAGGATCTGTACGAAGCCAGAAATGTACACTGGGACCAGAACGCCTTTAGGTATCTTTAGCCAAATTCTCGGACGCCATTCTGAATTCCAATTCGTTCCCTCCACCCCCCCCCCCCACCAAAATATAACAGCTGAACGTTAACGTTAGTAGCAAGTGTTTGAAACAAGCATGCTTTTTACAAAAGCCACGGAGTTACGCGATCACTACCTTACTCACGCTCCAGCGTTGTTTATGATCATCAAATCCAGTCTGAGCAAACTAATCGTGTTCACTTTTCTTTATCTTCAAGCAACACGACAGGAAGCGGCGGAATACTCAACAAGTTTATTATGGACCATATACACATTTTTTATAGTAACATGCGGCCAAATTATTATAACGTGTACGCAGTTCTCATCGTATCGATTTAAGTACGCGAACAGGTCGGATGTGAATAACAAAGAATTAAAGCTGGGTTGACTTTATGGGTGGGTATCGGTGAACTTGGGTATATCGTTATACCGAGAAATTCCGTGATGGGTGTCGAGTGGGGGACTCTTGGGACTCGAGGGGGGGAGGGGGGGGGGGGGGGCGGGGCTAAAGTCTCCAATCTATAACCAGGTTCTACGTTGTTCCCGCCTTGGCTAGAATACCCGCGCAACATTAAATATTAATCTTTAATTTCCATCGACATGAGCGGTGGTTTGCAGCACTTGCCCAGCAATCCACCAGATGTCACTCTGGCAACGACGCGTGTATAGTTAACGCAACCTACAGGGGGTGGGGGAGGAGGGGGCTGCGAAGTCGCTTTCCTATTGGCTGGCGGGAGGAGCGTTCCCCAGGGACCAAAACGGGCTCGCTGCGAGGATTAGTCCCCGAGGGTTTGAGCGGCGCCGCGTCACGCATCTGATTGCGCACGCCCCGTTCTATCCCAGCTCACGAATGCTGGCCCACTTTGGTTGTTGGATGACCCGCCAACATTCAAACACCAGCTCTGATCTAAAAACAATTTCTACAACACGGGACGGCTTCCAACAAAATTTAACGAACTTTTTTACGTAAAACGTCAGGTTTCGATTTTAAGGCTGTGCATGGTCTGGTTAAACTGGGTGTCGGGGGGGGGGGGGGGGCTACTTTTTTTTTTTGGCTGGTGAGTCTAGCGGTGCGCACTGCTCCATAAGCTCCCCCAGACGGGTCCGGGGCAGTTTCGTGTTGCATTTGATGGGGAGAAAAGGAAAATCGTCGATTTTCAACTGCTAAGATAATGTATGGGCTTTTAAAGGCACATAAATCCCTCCGTCCTGGCAGCTTTACTCATACGTCAACTGCGCTAAAATATAGTTCACATGACCGCAGCGCGCATTGCTCTGTGAAGCAAGCATGACGTCACATCCGACGCTAGATCATACTCATTTCGGAGCCGCGCCATGTGACACGTCGTACGAATGCTAAAAGGTAAACAAACACTGGCGCAGATGACTGCACGTTATGATCATCAATGTCTCCTGGCTGTTGCTGCCGTAAAATACCCATTCGTTAGTTTTATTTGAACGTAGTTGACCAAATAAAAGATTCTGGGGTCTTTATTCTGTGTTGATGTCGAAATTTACGTCCTATCGCTGCCGACTATGTTACGTATATTAATTTATTGGCGATTTCAAGGAGGCATGCTTAGGGACCGGTAATTATGTATCGCTTTTTTTGGGGGGGGGGGGGGGGGGGGAGAAATTTTTCCCCCCCCCCCCCTCCCGTTCTTCGGGCAGTAAGTTTATGCCCCTGCGACCGATCTCATTTTGTCCTCCCGACCGTTATTTTTTCCCTTGCAGCCTAATTTGTGACTTCATGTTTTAGTATATGCGGGCATCATACGCGGCGTTACTGTACAGAAACAACTTAAATAAAAGGCATAAAATTGGGTCTGTTTAAAGTGTACCATAAAAAAAAAAAAGCTTCTCCCGACCGACCCTGTAGTTTTAATTTAATTGGTACTGCAGCTAAACGTTTTTTTCCATAGGCCTTATGTCTGCTGCGACAATTTACGCCTGAAACTCAATCCGCAATTAAATTTCTTCTCCGCCTTTGGTTTTGTCCACCACTGTGTCAGAATCCTGACACCACTGACCCACCCCTTCTTTCCTAGTTTCTTGCGGTAAACATAGGACAAACCTAATTGTCGATCCAATTCTCGTTTTGTCCTTTCCTTTACCGATTCGGTAGCAAATCTACTTGGTGGAATAAATAAATGCGTTCATCACTCGCCATTTCTCCTAAGCTCAGAACAAGGTTAACTGGAATTGAAGCTGCGTGCCTCGAGTAAGGCAGCTACTATCTCACTTGGCTTTCGCTCGGAAGCAGCAAGTCATGTGACTTGAAGTGCACGAAGAATTACTACGTCACAGACTAGGCGTGTAAACATCGCGTGACCTCGCCACAAAAAGGAGCCCCAGAAGCACCCAGAAGCTTTCTGGCGGGAGTGAGATACTCCTCGGACCGAGCGGTAAAAAAGAAGCTTACTAGCGTACACGCGCTACATTTGTCATCGGGATCGTACCCTTAGACGATCAAATAAAAGATAGATGAATCCATATAAAACTATTTCCGGTAATGTATCGAGGAAACCTGTTAAAATATACCGGAGGGAGTTATGTGCCTTTAAGAGGTTTACTCGACATAAAGCTAACTTTTAAATAATATAAAATTCTACACAAATATAACCTTCAAGAAATCGAGTAATTCAACAACTCAGTGAAATCTAAATTCCCCAGGCTCGGTACACATTTCCTCCTCGCTTCCCCCACCCCCTCCTACGTCGGCCCAGGGCTGTACCCATCTTTACAACGCTAATGACCGAGCTGTCGACGCGCCATTAAGCCTCAATCCCCCCCCCCCCATCTTTACAACATACATATGATGGGGAGAAGCACCAGGGATGTCCGCAGGGGGTTCTGTGAGGAGTAACTCCTCAACTCCAATCCAGGGCGATTTTTTTTTAGGTAGCTTCATAATTTTATTTCATTTTATGTTATTGAAATGATTGAATAAAAATAAAATAAAATAAAACAAAATAAAATAATGAAACAACTTTAAAAAAATTCCCCCACCGCTGGCATTTACAAAATACAAAACCGCCCAAACATAATAATTGTATTTTT
>JAHWFP010024860.1:1222-34377 GCA_023313725.1 Lithobius niger
GGGGGGGGGGGGGGGTGGAAGGCAGTTCATCTGTTAGCATTAAGCATATGATTACGCATTAAATGAGCCTAAGTGGTAAATTTTGTTGTTGTTGTTTGGGATGGAGACCGAATCAATTTTTGCCAATTCTTGCAAAAGGGGGGGGGGATGAGGGGTATATTTAATTCAACTACCCATCCAAATTCAACTACATGTTGCAAAGGGGAGGAAAGGAAGTAGAGGGACGGGTAGAGTACGGGGAGAGGATAGGAGAAAAGGGGGAGTATTATAGGAAGAAATATTGTCCGTCACAGTAACTGGTATAATTACCCTTCAAACCAAACACAGGACGAACAGCAGCGAAACAACACCCTGCGCAAAACAAAACCCCGGGCGAAGCCGGGTACGATTGCTAGTCTAATAAATAAAAATGTGTTAACACCAACAGTATTGCAGAGCTTGGACAGTTGGGCTACTCTGTTATCCCCTTCCACTCCGGACGTATCCCAGAGGCATCCTTTTTAAATGAGGTCGGTAACGCGATTCGACCTCGCATCCTGTTGGCTCATAGACCGCTGCTTCAATTGGGTTGCCAGCGAACGGGCTAACGTTACCTCCCTCCTCTCCAACCCCGACACGTCTTGGGTCCCTTCATTCGCGCGCGTCCCATAAACAGTGTCAGCAGTCCAGCACGACCTTTCTTCCCCTCCCGAGTCCTTCCAGCAACGTAGGGACTGGCCTCTGTAATTTGACGCCAGAGGGCTTCTCCGGGTGGGCAAGTAAGCGCCTGGGATTGTGTACTATACATTGTTCATCACGTGCACCCGCGTTCACGTCTCTTCAACAAGGAATAGGGGTGTTCCACCGAATGTACGAGTTAATGGTTCGATCCCAAGTTACGGACTTTTCCAACGACTTTGGGGGTGCATTTAAACATCCAAGATCTTGCTCGCCGAAAGCTGTTTGCTAGCCCTCGTTATTTATTAAAAGTAAGCTGCCAGTTCTCCATCCCAAGGAAAGATGTAAAAGGTAAACAGTTAGCCTAAATACGTTGTAAGTATATAACAACAATTTTGGGCCAAAATGGGCTAAAACGTTATTTGGGTCCATTTTCGGTGGGAAATGATACACAGATATGTAGTAAAACGAAAATAAAACTCCTTGTAGTTATGACACGTTTAGACGGTTTTTGAGAACATGATGTAAGATAATGCCAAAATTAAATTACAACCCAGCCAAATGATAGTTTTTCCCCCTTTATTCGCGCGGGTTCGTGCGGTTCGTTTGAGCCGTTTCTGCACATTGAGCACCACAAAGATAGCTTCCTTACATTGGTAAGCTGTGGTAATAATGCATGAAATGCTGCATGGTAGGATTTCGTGACATGTTGCAAGGGAGGATTACAACAGTAAGATTTTACTACACCTCATTTCGGCCGCGTTGAGATTTTATCCGGTTTTGAGGTTTTTTTTTTATCCGAGCCGATCACGATCCGATCATTAAACATTAATTCATTTTAATGAAGCACGCTACATGACGGAAATCGTCATGAGGGATACCAACCTATTTTGTAGTAACGAACCAGGCAGAAAGCACAAGATAACAAAATTATGCACAACAGAGAAGAAAAAACCCAACAAAATAAACAAAATGAACACTAGACAAAACAAAACAAAAAAAAAACATTGAAAATCCTCAGATGTTACAGACTTAATTTATATGAACACTTCATGAATATTTTCTTACGAAACATAAAAATACGACAGTTTAATTATTAATCCGAAAGCTTCGGTAAGTCATCTCACACAATGGGAGGACTTCCCTACTCTTTCCTACTACAAGCATACCTAGCATGTAGGAAAAAATATAATCCGATCGTAACTCTACACCTCCATATCCACCAACCTCGATTAAACGAATATGAAACCATTTCTTCTTCTAAAATAGCATAACGACACATAGCAGAAATGTTTCCTTCAAACTCATGCCTTTAGTTTTACCTGAAAGATAGAGTAAGGGTAAGAGGCAACGGTGATGGCCAAAATGTGTTGTCCAGCTATGAGTAAAAGTCCAGTTTGGTCCAGCAAATGACCGTCCCCCCCCCCCCCCCCCCAATATCGTCTTTCTTTTGGCCAGTCTTTCCTCGGTCACGGTTGGGTTAGGGCGTGTCGAGAATGGAACGTGAGGGACCATCTACTCATAATTATATACATCGGTGGGTGCAAGAGGCGGCGCTTGTTGCTTGATTAATGGTCGGGGAAAAGTAAAAACGCCTCAAGTATTTGTAGAGTTGTGCCCTAACCTACATTTTTATTTTTGCCGAACCCTGCTTTGGTTTGCTTTGTAGTTAAGCCTACTACATTTACCACACTTGATGTGGCTATATGAATGTTAGTAGAGTTATGTACGCTTTAGCGATCTGTCCGTAAGACGTTATGAACGAAGATATGGTAGGATGGCAGCAAGGCGCCTAAATTTGGTTACCCCTTCCCCCGTCCAAAACAAAAAGTGGGAGGCTTTTTTGACCTACAAACCTGATTTCATCTCAAAATGACCCCCGACCTAGGGTAGATCCGGAAATTGCCCGCAGGATTAAAAATGTTGTGTCGGTTTTCACTTTTCCTAAATCGGTTCGGTTTCGATTTTTTCCCCTAGCAAAAACTGGTATAAGAGAAGCGTAACTCTCCCCCCCCCCTCCCCGCGGAAAATATGTCACTCGGTGTGTGACCTTTGAACGACAGACTCAACTAATACACCAACGAATAATTTATTTAATCATGTGTGATTTACAGACACGCTTAAGAATAGTGGGAATGACGTATTTTTAATTGCTTTTTTACTTTAATGATAACAAGAGTACAAATAAGAAAAAAAAATACAGTACCTACGGTGGCTTCCCGTTTCAGCAAAAAATTAAAATTCGGCAAAAGGATAATTCCCATTTCACCGAATCATAATATTCTTTAAAAATTTAACATTGGAGAAGTTAAATAGGCAGTCCTAATTAGAGGTATCTGTGATAATCAGAGGTATCTGTGATTAGTTGCGGTTTCTGATCTATGTTTAGCCGCAGCGAGCGCGGCACGTAATTTGGGAACAAATTACTCGGCGAAATTCCCCTTTCGCCGAAAAATAAGACAAAGTTTAAAATTTAGCGAAAAGGGATTCGGTGAAACCGTTACACACCCTTCCTGCAGCAGGTCTGTTGTTACGATTTAGACCATTCTTGCACCCACATTATCCTTGACCCATATTATCCTGGACTTCGTCCCTGTTTTGGAGTTCCCACTATAGCCTACTATGACAGTTAAACCTCAGCCCCCACTTCTCTAGCTCCTCAAAAGGGTCGCCTCGAACCAGTCACAAGTGACCGATGAAAAATTATCGTGTCAAGCTGTGACCATTTCGGACTTGGTTTTCTAAAGGGGGTAGGTGGGATGGCATTGCATAATCCTAGGGGTAGGTGCAGTAACAGCGCTGCTGGTGCCTCACCTTTTGACTTTTTGGATGTGGTCATGTTGAAGGCTTTACAGGCCCCCTTGTCCCGCTGTTGTGTGCCACCCTAAAAGCCGGGTGACCACGCTTCAGTTTGTACCTCACCTCCAATAAACTGTTGGCGTGTCGGATGTCATCGAAGAGCACAATTGGGCAACCTGCGCCTCGGCCTTCGCCTTCAATCTGGCCAGGAGGTGTGCCTTTCTTTACGTCACATGTAATTTGGCAACTGGAGTCGGCGTCATTGCTTTGAACGGCGGCGTGTGTCAGGATCTACTTGCTGCTTTGACACTTTGTCCGATTAACACAGGCAAATGAACAGGGTGAAGTCGTTTCGTAGTTACGACTGTTAAGGCAGGGCCGTAGCTTGGGCGGGCGGGGGGGGAGAAAAAAAGAAGAAAAGGACCGGAAACATTTTCCCCCGGTTCAACTTTTTTTTAATGTGTAGTTTCACCGTTTTTTTGTAGTTTAAAAGGACATATACCTTCTCACTATATTCAGGCATCCTGCACGAAATGGCTTTTGGTTAGAGTGAATGTAGTCAAAACGTTTCTCACGAGTGGAAAAACAGGAAAATGAATGCCTTTGCGACATTTATACACGACTGAAATGATGTTGAAAAACTGCCGGGAGAAGTGTACCTTTTAAGAGTTTTGTGCTGTGTTTTTCGTTCGTGGTGGTGGTGGTTGGAGGGGGAGGGGGGGGGGGAATAAAATTGCCCATTTGGCTCCCCCCCCCCCCCACCGGAAAAAATCCTGGCTTTAAGCAATTGAAAGGGCAAAGAAGGTGAATTACGTTTATTTGATACAAAATAGGCCTTTTTTTTAAATGCTTGTAAATACAAAAAGAACGATTAAAATTCGTTGCTTACACCATTTTACACAACAACAAAAAATTTGAGCCTTACCAATTTTAGTACCGTTTATTATAACTCGATGCCGTTATTAGCAAAGCAAATTACCGTAACTGCAGTCAAGTAATCGCGTATTTTCCAGGTGTTATAGTTTCGCCTTTTTTATAAAATCAAATATTTGTTCTTTTTAAGGAACAAATTTAAAATTGCTCACAAAAGTTAAATAAGTTAGCAGACACACAGAGCAACAGTAAAATGAGATTTTTCGGCTGAGAAACCTTGGTTAGAAGTGGTATTAATACTCACTCATGAATCGTTTGTAAATTTGTAAATATGTGGTGAAGTAGGACTTACAGGCGTATTCCAGAAATCCACTCAAGTGTGAGTGGGGCTAAAAGTAAGTGTAAGGGTCAAAACGCATCTATAGAAATACCCTCAGATGTAAGGACACTCATATTCGCTTCTGTGGCTGTACTAAAATTGTTGACCCCTTACCTTAGATTTTTGCACTCACATTTGCCCTCTCAAACTCACACTTGAGGGAATTTTGGAATACGGCTGTCAGTGTCTTCAGCCTGATGAAATTGACAGCTAAGGCCAACTGAAAATTTGTAAGTTTATCTGAGTTTTAAACTTGTCGTCCTTTTGGTTGTGCGTTTTTCCTTGAGAATGAATACACTCAGAGCGCTAACAATAGCATCTAGCGTCAATAAATGGTACTAAAATTGGTAACTCAATTTTTTCTTTCTTTTTAGTGTATAAACTACTGCATGCAACGGATGTATTTTTTGTGTTTTGTATTTTGTATTTTGTCCTTTTTGTATTTAAGACAGTTAAAAAAGAAAGTAAAAAAGGTAATGTAAATAAGTTTAAAGCACTTAATGTTTGCCTTTTAATGCTTGTTTAACTAAACAAGCTCAATTTAGAACTTTAACAAACCCCTAGCTAAGGAAATTCTAATAAAGGGGTGGAGGGGGGAAGATCACGTGTTTGGACCGGGTTTTAACTTAAATCTTTTAGCCCAGCAGCTGAAGGTGCTAGGTACACTTTCATACTACAGCCTAATAAGGTGAATTGCAAGAGCAAAGTTAGAAAAGGTCGATACTGAGTGGGAAGGGTTATATTATTAACCCTAGCAAAGTAAGGTACATTCTGTGTTATGCAAAGACAACTTCCTTCGTATTCATCGTCTTCAGCTGCGATTCGAAATTTAACCGAAAGGCCGGCCACCACAACTACAGATTTCAACAAATTAAAAACAAAACACACACCCCCCAAAAAAAAAAAGAAATGCTTTCCACTGTCCGCCTCAGCTGTACGTTTTCTTTAAATTGGCTCCCAGCCACGAGATGACGTCACACGGAATGAGACGATGCAGTTACGGAGTCGGAGGTGGGCGGGGCGCGAGGGGGTAGTGGTGAGGCAGCGAGGCGGCGACCCCGGTTACTCCGTGAGCGCGCGCCGCGTTCAGTTTTCCTTCCTTCGTTTTGGGGCTACGGGCTATATTTAGGACAATAAACAATGACGCGAGAAGACAACTCCATAGTCACATTAATTACGACTGTTTGGCTTATTTTAAAAATAACAATGCAATAAGCCAGAGAGAAGATGCATAACCCAACAGGCAACAAGATTTTGCCCTCTCCACTTCTCTTTCACCCCCCCCCCCCCCCCCGGCAACTTCCTTCAACAACAAAGCCCCTCCGTAACGCACGTGTCCCGTCTGCCGTTTGAGTCCTGCTCGTCCGTACACACCCAACTGGTTTTCTACGATGGGTGTTTTCTCCCCCCCTACTAAACTTAGCCTTTTCAAAGCTAGTAATTTTTGTTCTTTCTGACGGGAATCCTCCAAGCTTAAAAGCTATCACGAATGAGCAAGGAGAGGAAAATGAAAGGGAGGGGGTGTATAACAAACGACAAATTGCGACGGAGCCCTCTAGAAGACAGGAATTTTGGCGTAACGTACACATGCTCAGTTCGGTTGTGCGTCTTGCCTTCGTACCTCCTGAGAGTTCCAAGTTTGCAGTACAGAATTTTGAAATTTCCGAGAATTTCCCCCTCGTGTCATAAATTTCGTTCTGCGACTATCCCTTTTTGTCTACGGCTACGCCCACAAAATTGTCTTTTCTTCAGATGCGCGTAGGTAAATCAGTGTCACGTTCCAAATTTGAACGATTTGTTGGAAATTTGAAAGGACAAATTAGATGATTTATACACTTACCTGTTTATTACAGAGTTCCCACTAACCTGGAAAATCTGGATACTTGGAAAACTCGGGGAATTTCAACTACCTTTGAAACTCGGAGAGAACTCAGGGAATTCTCTGATTTTTTTACAAAAAAACCTGGAAACCACAGGGAAAAAAATTAAGATCTTAAATAATGTATTTACCATCTAAAAGCTTCAGCCTTTTTAACACAAAACTGGTGAAATGTGTGAAAAAAATTCCTTCATAAAATTACGGTAAATGGCCTGGAAAATGACTTCATCTACTGTGGAAACCCTGGAAAAGTCGAGGAAATTGATTTCAGTATTTTGGTGGGAACCCTGTATTACAACTTTTGGCATTTTAAAACTCTTAAATACAAAAAGAACAATTTAAATTTACTACATACAGCACTTTATACAATAAAAAGAAAGAATTTGAGATTTACCAATTGTAGTTCCATTTCTTGTCACTAGATGTTGCTGTTAGCGAAGTGTGTAACTGATTTAACGTGTATGCTAGATTTTTCTAGATTTTTTATGCTAGATTAGCCCTAAAAGGAATAAACATTTGATCCACACAAAAAAAAGGCAAAAATGTATCATCAGAAAAATGCTCGAGTTATTTAGACTGCAGATAGGTTGACACGCCTAACAACAGCATCTAGTAGCAGGAAATGGTACTAAAATTGCCGTATGTTATCTTACTTTGTGAGCAGACGTTGAAAAAAAAGTAAAATGTGCCCTCTGACAAGACGCGAACTGACAAATACCTTCAAACCTATACAAATTTATAATTTTCGGAGCTGTAATTTGCTTCTTGCTCACAAAAATGACATCTATAAAAAGTTAAAACATTAAAAATGGGACCAGCCCCAAACACAAGTTATCAGAGGGCGGCCATGTTGGAGTGTGACGTCATTTGAGACGTTCCATTCCAACATGGCCGCTCCCTGTAACTTCTTTGTGGGGCTGACCCTAGTTCCATTTTTAATGTTTTAACATTTTATATGTATCATTTTTGTGAACATGTAGCAAATTACAGCTCCGACAATTTTTAATTTGTGAGAGTTTGACGGCATTTGTCAGTTCACGCCTTGGGATTACAATTAAAATTTGAAATCCCAAATTCCTTCTGTTGTATAATAATACTAGATGCAAAGGGTTTTACTAGTATTCTTTTCGTATTACGAGAGTAAATACGAAAAGAATCATCTCATTTGGCCTTTAAATAACTATCGTCGTAATTTCATTCTTATTGTTTTTTTGTTTTTTACGAATGTATTATACATGCCAGGTCGTGGAGGTCGCGTGGTAAGAGTAATTAGCCAAGTTGTTTGAAGGATGTGTAACTACCTTGCTAACACTGAAAAGATCGAAGATCCTGGTAAAGTCGAGTGCCTGACCTTCCAGACTAGATCGAACTATCCAAGTTAATTGCTCGTAAAACCAAGCAGTGGGGTGGTTTTACATGCTGGCATTTTAATAAAGTGTTCCTAAATTTTCGAAGCCCGTATACAAATAAACTCATGAACACAGGTATAAAATATGCTAAAACAAAGAAAAACTGTATTTACTCTGAGATTGACAAGGATGTCAGAACCGATTAAAGAACGAAATATATTACTCATAAACGCTATATCATTATTTCTATTTTAGGCGTTAACATATTTGAAAGTTAGGCACTAGGTGAAATCTGCATTGTATTAAAAGCTGACGTAATATCACATTAAATAACTGTTCGGCCCTCCTTTCTGATATTTGCAGTTTTTTTTAGGGAGGAGTGGAGAGGGGGGGGGGGTGTTTCAATTGTTGAGGGCAACAGCAAGGTTTCGCCTGGACTTCACAATATAGCAGCATTGTCACATCTGAAACTTTACAGGAAAGCTTATTCGTGTTCCTTTGCTGTTTTGACTTTGGTTGAGTTAAACCTTACCCTAAACATCAAACGAGTTCGTTTTTGTTTTCCTACGAATCTTCACTGTTTTTTTTTTCCAATAAAAAAAAAATAATAATGTGTTGATTGTCTAAGAATTTTTTTTGAAAGAACATTTCTGTTTAATTATCGTTTAAACTTTGTGAACAGAGAGGGGTGTCCATGACATTATTTACGAGCACCGACGGAAGATCTACCCGTTAACTGCTTGTGCCTTTTTATGTCTCACCCTACCCCCCCCCCTCCCTCCCCTGCACAACACACACAGACAGGCAGGCACGAAAAGTGACACTTGACATTGAAATAATGGATTAATTATCTCGCAGATGTGTCCGTACACGTGAAACAGATCGTAAAAATGTTTGGCTGATATTGTGATCAGATGCAGAAGGGTTGAACGGTTGCAACGATGAAATAAATAAAAGAGTAGGCTAATAAAATTTTGTGGGACTATGTCGTTTGCTACTTGTCGAGATTAGCATCGCGTATGTTACAAGAAAAATTCAATCCTACAACAAAACAAAAAATAAAATAAAAATGAACGATGTAAAAAAAATGCATGTAGTATTTTATTCGATCTACACAAAGAAATAAAACTTCTCGTATGAGTTTTAACCTGGATGGAGGACAAAATTCCGGACAGTATATTACCAAAGTTACGCACTAAAAACTAAAAACTAAAAAAAATAAGTTATACAATTTTTTTAATAAAAAAATATATAAATTTCTTATAAAAACTATTTTAAATTATATTTTTCTTTAAGACAGGGTTCCCACCAAACTGGAGAACCTGGAAAACGTGAAAAACTCAGGGAATTTAGATTATACGGTTGAAACTCAGGGAAAACTCAGGGAATTCTCGATTTTTCACAAAAAACCTGGAATATTCAGGTAAAAAAAACAAGGTGGAGTTGGAGTCTAATCTTGAAACAGCTGTACATCTTGAAACAAATAAAAACGCATCGATACGTATCATTAAGCTAGGCCTAAGTACATTAAACACACATTTTTCATTATAGTTCATTATAAATGGCTTCAAGTTCAGTTTTTCTGTCTATGCCCTTTTGCACAGCGTAAGCCCTATAAACAAGTAAAACTGGTTACATTTGTTTAAAAGATTTCCTTTTTGAAATTACGGTAGAAAGCCTGGAAATTGAGTTCAACTATGGAAAACCTGGAAACCTCAGGAAAATTTATTTTGAGTGTTTTGGCGGGAACCCTTAAGATTACACATTTAAAAATGATATATTCTTTAGTAGCAATGGTCAAAGTGAAATCATTGATATCTGTTGCAAAAAAAAAGTGCTAAACCGGTGAAAACTTGGATGTAAAGCTTCTGAAATTAACAACTTAACACGATAGAAAAAGAACGGGGGGAAACATCTAAGGCGGTTCCTGAAACATTATACATTTTGTAACCTCACATTCGCCCGTTATAATCTTTCTTAAGCAAAATTATATCACAATTTAATTCATTTGTATGCTATGTTCGTAAAAACATACGATCCGCATTAAAGACTGGCCTTGTGATAATGCGAGATACACTATCTGAGAAAGAAAGAAAGAAAATAATTACCTTATCTAGAACTCGAACCAAGACTTCCCACATACTATCCGTAAGCTCATTTAGGATAGATCCTTGCTACCGGAAGGACCCAGGAAGGCTGGAGCTGTAGCATGGGTCCGCCCCCAGTAGCGCAATGGTTAAATTTCCTGCCTATGCGGGAAGTCCTGAGTTCCAGTCCCTAGCAAGGCAGTTGACTCTCCTTCTTTTTCTATCATCCTCAAACATACTACTTTTTCAGTTGTTCGAGCCATTCCGGAATTACGGGACCCAAAACGATCAGTTTTATTGTTGTACACTGCTTTAAACATTGTAATTGGGGAACAACGCCAATCAGCAAACGCCAGCCGCTAGGCATAGACTAAAGAAAAAGAAATGCTGACAATGCTGGTAAATCACCACGCTTTGCGTAAACGCCAGTTAATTCCTGTTTTTTTTTCCCAGTTTTTAGTTGACATTACTGCATGCCATAAAAAAGGTACACAGATTACAAACAAAATCGCTAAGAGTGCCGTAAAGAAAAGGTTATATGATTGAAAGTTCACTTTACTTGTTGAAATGTACACGGATTAAAATTTGTGAGTTTTGATTTAAATAATCATACGTGGAATTGAGAAATCGCATCTGTTTTAAAGTGCTGTTTTGATTTACGATGTGTTTAGGTTCGTAAAGCACAACAGAACTTAACTACATGCAATTTTCTTAATTATACATTTGATTATTTCAATTAAAAATTAGAATTGTATAACAATAGTCAGGTTTTTCATTTAACCTTTGATATAATAGTCGGTGGGATTAGCTTGGTAACTAATGTAGCAAATTGGTGGCAGCCAGTTTTTTCTGATATCACTACTTTGATTGGCTGAAACTTGTCGGGTTCTTTCACCCTTGTGGGTTTTGTTTTCGATTCTATTCTACAAGGCCAGTTTTAAAGTGGACTATAGTGTTTCATTTACCTTTTAAATGGTTTATTTAATATGGTTCCATATGTGTTGATTAAACTACAGTGTATGACGCATACTGCCGCCCATACAAGCACCGAGAATTGCTACATTCCATGCTTCAACATGGCCAAAGATAACAAATCAGACTAGCTTTGTGTGGATTTATGTGACGGACTAGGAGTGTACTTGCCGCTTGTCTCGTCTCGTGACGCGCATTTATAGATTACTTTTCCCGAGACGCCAAAGATATACGTCTTATCTGCAAACAAGTTAGTTTGTATACGTGTATGCGAAGTAGCATAACGGCTACAGTACACAATGGCAAGCCATTGTTGAGGAACGCAGCAACCGCCATTGAAATGAATGAGTGAACGAAAGAGTCGCCGGTGAGCAAACAATTTTTGTAACCCCAATCTCATTCAAAGTCTCGAGGCGGACGAGATCGCACGCATCCAAGCTGAAAAATTGTCTATGTATACAGTATACTCTTGTGTTTCTCCATGGTGAGTGTCAGTGTGCAACAAAACGTAGACAGATACCCTCACAAAACGAGGTGGCTTGGCGTGAAGACTGGCCCTAGGGGAAGAGGGAAATGGAGGGGGAGGGACAATGTTGGGGGGGGGGGGATTCGTTATGGAATCGAATGGTTCCATCCATCTATTTCAAGACCCACACTCTATCTTTACCCTCGGCTTTTTTTTTCTTAACCCTTCAACCATTTTTTAGGAGGTGGCTGGGCTACCGTGACTGAAATCTTGGACCTGTGTACATAAAGTAAGGATTTTTTAAAATACAGAGAGGATATTCTCGTTTGTGACAAATGTTTTCGGGAACAGGTTAAGACGGAATTCAATGTGGGCAGCTAATGACGATGGTGATTAAGGTGATGGATTAAAATGAGGATTTGTGTGGGAAGTAAAGAGGTCTGAAAGCGTTAACTACGGATCTGAAGCCTATCTGTCGACATCTGCTACGTTTTATAAACAATGGATTAAAAAAAGACCAAAAAACCCAGGCTTTGTGGTTTGTTTGCTGTCCTTTTTCTTGGGCTTGCTTGAAAACGACTGCGGGTCACAACAGAAACGTCTCACTATTTCATTATATTGGCCTTGCTTGTTAATCATTGACATTGAGTTTATTTTTTTTTAACTTGTGCAGGTGCTCTTTTTTTATTATTTGCGAATCATATAAACAAACTTTAGTTCTGTTCTGAATTCGTCGAGTCAGAGGTGTGCGATGATTAGAAAAAGTGCAGCGATGGCTTTTGATGAAATAAGCTAATCAGCATGTCACGTGCAATTTTTTTAGGGACAAAACATCGAGTTGTTCAACACTTCGTCCTTTCATCAATCGGTTTATTCAGCACTGTAAATTTTACGCCAATGTTTCATTTAACACTTTTTACATCTGCAACTCATTACATATTTACGATGTATATTCGAAAAGCTTGTATCTCAGCCATTCCTTTTTCGTTCAGATCTTTTCTACGTGGGAAAACACTTTGTTTTTTACATTAGTTTTTTTTTTTACAGTGAAGCAAAAGGAAGCGCGCCTAGTCATCAATTTCGGAACATTGGCAACTTCTAGTGTCGTTATACTCACTGTCACGGCAACGGCCGTGCCCTAAAAAATATGTTTTAAAATAAAAAAAATTCTAGACTCACCTAGAAAATGTTTTTAGGCGTTTTTAACTGAAAAACTCATCAACGTGTTTTAAAAGTATGATTTGAGAATAGACCCACCAAAATATTAATGTTGAATATCTGATGTTTCAAACGTAAGTAATGCTTTTAAATTTGCAACACGTTAATGCTTAAAACACATGTACGCAGCGATAAAAGTGTTTAAGATAAAACTGTGGTGTTTATACATCATACAAAAACCCAATAAGGGTATAAAGGAACGCATCAAATTTCCGCCACCGGAAGTAGTGATATCAAAGCCAAAATGGCTGCCACCAAGCTTGTTGTCCGAACCGTGATCACTCAAGCTTAACTGACAATCACCGAGGTGTCAGTGAAGAGTGATCAGGGTTGGGACGGAAAACTTGGTGACATCCATTTTGGCTCTGATATCACTACTTTCTATGGCGAAAACTTGATGGGTCCCCTTTACCCTCATGGGGTTTTTGTATGATACCACCCCTTTTGGTTTTGTGGTTTTGCTTTACTGTAAGTATTGACTGGAGCTCCTTATGAAAATATGTATAATTGTAAATCATTTCTTGGACGACCTAAAGAAAATCGTGACTTTTGTATAATTAATGGACGCTGATTAATTATATTTCTAATAAAGTGGCCGCGTATGTATTTTCAGCTGAAAACGTTTTCTAGGTTTGTTTAAGAATGTGTTTATTTTAAAACATGTGCTTTTACGGGTTGGCAATACTTTTACGTTTTCTCTTGATAAACTCTTGATGAGATTGTTTTGGTTTTGGTAATTTTCGTTAAATTTTTATTTTTTTATTTATTTATTTAAAATCAGTTGTTGGTTGCCAACAGGAATTTAACAATAGTAGCCAAAATTGACGACTCGCGTTTGCATTCTCGCAGCTAGAAGCTAGGTATTATCTGAAATTCCAACATGGCGGCGGTTTTAGCTCTGCCAGCTGGCAACGAACGAGTCAATTACAAGTGAGTTTATGAAGCGAGTGGGGAAATTGTTTCGTCAGGAGGAATTCTTTATCTTATTGTCACGGATTATAAGACTGCCAGCCTTTACTCAAATGACGTCGGATTTAGCTAATCCAGAAGCGTTGTTACCACGGCAATGACACCTTTGCCATCGCGATTTAAATTCCAGCAGCGAGAATGCAAAGGCGAGTCGTTGAGCAAGCGCCCTAATTAATCTAAAAAAAGGTAAACAAAACAAAAAACACGGTAAATTTAAACAATACAAATCAGTAAAACTAAGTGATGCTAAAAGAAATCAGTACAACAAAAATTAATGCATCTAAAAATTAAGCGTATACTTGCTGGTGAAAATAGTCACACCTATATAGTCATCGTAGAAATATCCAAGATCGTCAGAAATATCTAATGCATGTTTGGAAGGGCAAACTTGCGTGTGATTGATCACTGGTTCTGGAAGAGAGTTCCATAACCCGATTAATGTGTTAGTGAAAGCATTTTTAACAACATTAAAATGGGGGCATGGAAGGCGTTATTTATACATCGCAAAAAAAGAGGGGCCTCCAAAGCGATGCCCTGTGGTATTCAAGGTGTAACTTGCGCTGGTCTACTTTTCGAAAATGGCTCTACTGCTCAGATCTGAATTTTCGAAAACGCCTTCAACCTGGCCAAGACTTTTGGAAGGTTCAAAATGGATGGAAAGCAGTACTTCGTCGACGTTGATGATGATGGTGACAGCGACTGGATTGTTAATGATGATAGTGTTGCCGCCATTCAGGTGGAAAACAAATATTTGCTTGTGGATAAGTATGGAGGAATGTAGGAGGCGAACTTTGGAAAGGGTTGGGTGAGTGTGAGGGGAGGGAGGGGGAGAGGGTAGCCAGTAACCACCATTACCACCATCACCGGTTAGGGGGAGAGGAGAGGGACGGGCTGGGGGAAAAAATGCGTTGAAGCTTCGGCGTTGTTTGCTGTGTCAACAGGCGGGATATACCCCAGTCGTGGTTCGCCCTAAGTATGGCAAGGATAAGCCTTGCAAGACCCGTTTGAGAAAGATGATTAGAACAGTCTCTGATCTTAGCAAAATCATCAATTCTGTATAGACACAAAACCGTTTTTTAATGTCGATGTATATAGTTTTAGCGGTTTTGCTATGATGTGTGATCGTGAGTAGTGCCGCATCGCCAATGAAATAAACATATTTATGTGTGAGTAGTTTGCGTGCTACAGATGTTTTCCTTTTTTTTTTACCTGTGTGAGGGAAGATTTCCTTAAACGGTCCCCGATTTCAGCAGGATTATCGATTTTTCTGTGGCGTGTGTATGTAATGACAGTAGCGCCGCCATTGAAATGAACTAAGAATATGCGAGTTGCTCGCATACTAATCCGGAGGTTTTCACATGATTATTATTTTTTTAAATTTAAGAGTTAGGGGAAATGGCTAGAACGGGTTTCGATCTTCTCGAAAAAAAAAATCGAAGATTATGAACCTAGCAGTTTTAAAGTGTAGGTGTGGGTGTGGGTGTGGGTAGCGTTTTGATAAATTGGCTGTGGAGGGAGGATAGCAGTTCCGCCATTGAAGTGAACGTATAGGCCTATAAATTAACGAGTTACTGGCGTACACTATTTTTTCTAATTATTGTATTATATTATATATTTTTTCCTAATAGCCGTCCAAACATGCATTTGGACAAGTGTTACGTCAATGGATTATAATATTGCATAATAGGGGTTAATACAATTGCGACGGTATAGGCCTATAGCAAAACAGTCATTGTCTAGGGCATTGTAAATGGGCAATTTCCTAAACTCATCGAACAACTTAGCCCTGAAGCCCCACTTACGAACTACTTCGAGGAGGTGGAGGCTACAGCACCGTTTTGTTCGATGATTTTGTAAAAGTACCCAATGCATGCACGTTCGTAAAAGGTGGGAATTCATGCTGAAACTTCGTTTCCCGGCTCCAGCTTAGCAGTTTCAACATCACCAGAATCTCATTTTTACCCAAGTACCACTAAAAGGTGTCAACCTTCCGGCACGCACGTGAACTGGCGTTGAGTCGGGAAGTGAGACATGTGATTTCTACGCTAGTCGGTCGTGTCTCGAATCCTTCTCTGCTTCACGGTCGTGGAACGCTTTTACACACGGAGTTGCCTCATGCCTGATGTAATAGTAGAACGAGGGGTATTTTTCGCACCTATTAGGTTAAAGCTTACACATCGTATTTTCAGCGCGGTTTATCGTAGAAAACAGTTGCGACCATTAGTTCCACATTTGGTCACGACCTAGAACGATATGGAACATGCGGTAATACTATAATCATGGATATTCCATTGAGTTCAACGGAACCTCCTTTATGTCCTTCCTGGCATAGCTTACGAGGTCTATGCGGCGCCACCAACCTGGAAAACTTGCAAGACTCAGGGAATTTAGAGTGCGTTTGAAACTCAGCGAATTGTACGATTTTTTACTGAAAACGTGGAAAACTCAGTGGAAAAAAAAGAAGCTGGACATAGAGACTAATCTTCAGAGTGCTTTACAACCTTGTATTAAGGAAAATTGGAAATAATCCAACAGCGAAAATACACTAGAAATAACGTAGTTCAGTAAGCAACCTTTATGCACTTACGTTTCGTCGGAGTGGCATGACCCGGATTCGAACCGGCTACCCAGTTCGCTCCCAGATCACTTGCATAGCGCCTTAATCGCTATGGCCACATCCTCCACTGGCATAAAGATAACTCACTGAACCGTTATTAAGGTCACAACCGTGACCAGGGCTCCATTACAACCTTGTAAACAAATAAAAGCGTATTGACACATCATATGGTTAGGCCTAATTACATTAAAGACACCGAGTTAAAAAAAAAATGTTATGTTCTATGTTGACACCAAGAAGTTCAGTATATCTGGCCATACTTTTGCACTTTATAAGTAAAACTGCTAACATGCGTTAAAAAAAGATTCCTTCCTGAAATTGCGGAATTGGAAAATGATCTCAGCTACTCTGAAAAACTTGGAAACCTCAGGACAATTTATTTCAGTATTCTGGCAGGAACCCTGGCCACAGCTATTATCAACAATCTGATTTCGTAATGAAGTAAAGCTTCTCTTGAACATCCTTTCATTCATTCCAAACTTAGAATTTAGCTGCTCGGTTATTACGGTTCGACGATTCTTACATAATTATCATATCATCAAGAAATGGCAACATTTCTTTTTGTTATTGTTCGCCCGACGCTAACTTTGATGTGAAAGTGCTTGTTTGTTCATGAGTGGGTAGCCTACTTGTTTAACAATGTGATGATGTTGTTGATCTAACAAATGCATTCGCCATGCGGTATGACACAGAGCAAGTAAATTCCCCCTCCCCCCCTCCCCACGCACCCATCTCTCTCCGGGGTGAGTGGGGCGGGAGAAGGGAGAAGTAGGACCATAACGTGGTCAGTAGTCACTTAACGTAGTCACCATAACGTGGTCAGGAGTGTTTGGGGACTGTTTTAGGAGTCTCGTACCTAGACAGGCTAGGGACGAAATTAATAGTTCAGCAAGCCGATCGTAGAGAGCGCCAGAGTTTTAATTTTGAATTTCTGATCACTCCGTCCCTTACGGGTAAATTACTTCACACTTTTGACTTAGTTTGGTCTTTTTACGTTACTTTTGCTTAGTGAATACTTTGCCAAAGAAATTATGAAGTGTAATGTTAAAATGGTTAGCCCAGTTTGTGAAATTTTTCAAAGCGGTCACGCAGGCACAGAGGCAGGGCCCCAACATCAGATGTTCGGGCTTGGGACTAACTACAAGAGCGCCT
Source organism: Lithobius niger (assembly GCA_023313725.1). Classification (NCBI taxonomy): domain Eukaryota; kingdom Metazoa; phylum Arthropoda; class Chilopoda; order Lithobiomorpha; family Lithobiidae; genus Lithobius; species Lithobius niger. Next base: position 18,640 of record JAHWFP010024860.1, read on the forward strand.
CCCCCTCCCCCTCCCCAAATCGGAAAATAAAATTACACTAGCCTATTTGTCGGCCACAATTGTCCATCACGAGTTGCTTCATTTATTTAATCCGTTTACGTTTGGAAGCTTCCCTGCTTAACAGGCTGACAGGCTTGCACTGCAATGCTCCTGCTCCGCGGTCGTTGCCGTTTTGTTAGAAGTATTAACAAAAAATCACAATACGAACAAATCGAGTACATTACTCATAGTCATCTTAACTCATAATTGGTGGTGGTGGTGGTGGTGGTGGGGGGAGGGGGGTGTGTGTTTCATGCCGTGCGGGCCCCTACAGTGATCGGGCTCGGGCAGCGCTTCTAGATGACCCCCCGCCCTGGTGTCGCGGGGGGGGGGGGGGAGAAACAGCTGCTCAGAGCTTCTTGTAAGCTAAAATAGATATATAACCTGAATGTGAACATGTAAACTCCCACAATTCCTTGACGTTCCGATTTATATTCAACTCATTCATTATTCAAGATGCCGAGAGCTTAAACAATAAAAATAAAGATTTTAAAGTAGCGTAGTGGTATTAGCCTAAAAAGGAGCGTAGAACGTCCCGTGAGATAGGCAAATCTGTCAGGACACGTGATTAAAATCTTGGCCAGAACCAAGCCAAAAAGGAAAGAGAGAGGGATGTCTACTTTGCGTGTGGTGGCGAGAACGAGAAGAAGTGCTCGCCACGCGCACAAGTTATTTGTTTTTAACTCTTGTTCTCTTGATGAGGAGTTAGATTGTGTAGTTTTTACATGCTAGTAAAAAGACAATTAACCAAAAAGTGCGCAAGCATAAACTATAAAGTGACGTTTCGGAATAGTTTCATTCCGTTGTCAGGCAGAAATTTTCTTAGCAAAGGCTGAAAGTCAATAAATATGCACTTGAATGGTTTTCCATCCTAGACGAAGAAGCAGGTAGAATAAAACCGAAAATAAAGCGATTAAAATGAACCAGTGTCTGACCAGTGTACACATGGGTGCTCAGACCTCTCCCTGACGAAAGCAGGGAAGAAGTGAGCTGTAGACTTCGATGGTTGGCTAAAATTTATGGGGCTTGGCCCCTGGCGGGAGAAATTGGCGATTCCCACTGGCTTGTGAACGTGTTTACGTGTGGCCTGGAGAAGAGAAGTCCTGCAATTTAAAATCGAAAAGTCATTTTTTTCTCCTTCTTTTGCATCATGCCCTAAATAACTACAAACACTCTGACCTGCTGCTTTCATACACCAACGCTCCCCCTTCCCCTCTCGCTTATCAGAGTGAAAGCCAAACAACACATCCAACGTACATCCCCGCCATAAAATTAAAGGTGGCGTCCTCTGCCATCAAAATGATACTGCAATTCGTATGTTTGTTCTGGGTCATAACTCCTTTTCTTTTCTTTTTTTTTCTTTCTTCCTTTCCTCTGGAGTCGTGGGCGCACCTGTGGACCAATCCTAGACCTCGTTGGCAACGCCCACAAGCCATGCTCCCTTCTTCCCCACCCTATCGTCACCTGGCAGGTGCGTGGGAGTGCACATAATAATTTTTAAATGAGTCGGAACAGATGTCGCTGTTGTTAGAGATGTTTTTGGAAACACGGATGTTCCGCGCAAGCAACATTTTAATATGGAAATTTGTATGGAGTAGATGGTTGGGCGTTCACGAACGAATGTTTTTTTTTTCAATTGTCTCGTTGAAGCAGGCCTGTTGTAAATTTAAAATGTTAAAATGTTCGTAAGATAAACCGGAAACCTGTTAAAGGGTAGCTATATGGCAATTTATACTTATTTAGTACAATCGGCATTTTTTAACTCTTGTAAATAAAGAAAATGAAAAAGTTTAAATATGTTGCAGTCAGAATTTGTACAATAAACATAAAGAATTTAAGAGTTAACATTTTCATTACATTTCTTGCCACTAACGTCGTTGTTAGGAATGTGTGTTGGCGTAAATGCTGTCTAAATAACTCGTGTGCATTTTTCATGCTTTTTTGGATCAAGTGTTTTTTTTGGGGGGGGGAAAGTAAAAAATATGCGCATGTAAGTTAAATCAGTTAAAGTTACATTCCTGTATAACCGAGGGTACAATTAGGTTTCTTAAGTCGCTGTACCTTACGTCGCTTTACCGTACGTCGACTTGAACTCACGCCGCTTTAGGAGAGAGGTGGTCACACGGGCATTCAAGTTGGAGTGAGTGAAAACGACAACGGGTACACGGAAATTTCTGCTAAGTCGATGCAGGGTAGCGTTTATCTAATCCCCCATCAACCAAACCCCTCTCTATTCCCATGTCCCAATTCACTAGCTGGGCTTTCGACTCCTTTTTAAGGAAGTGAGAGGTTCCGCCCTAGCTTCGTGACGTTTATGCGCACTCGTTTCAACCAATCAAAGGAAAGCAGTCCTGAGAGCGACGTAGAAAATGGTAAAATGGGTGGGTACACGTAGGTTGTTAAAGCGCGTTAACTCCTTACGCCGACGTAACGAGGAGGTTTGAGATAAAGCGACTCGAAAGTGGTTTTAGGTGGTTACACTGACGTTCTTAAAGCGTTCTAAGCACTACATCGACGTAAGATAAAGCGACATAAGAAACCCTCGTGCACCCAATGGCTCAGTTTTGCAACATTAGTTTAAACGTATGTAAATGTAGCAAACACCTTTACGTTCCTGTTTTTTTCCTCACGTGCGAGATGGTTTTGCTACATTCACTCAAACGTATGCAAATGTTGCAAAAGCTATATATGGGCAGGATGTTCGAAAATGAGGAAAGGATGTGTTCTTTTAACACATTTTCATAACTACATCTGGTTGTGGCTAGAAATGGTAGTATTAAAATCGCTAAATTTCACGTTCTTTCTTTTTATTGCGTCAAAAAAATGCCGTCCGCAGCGGATTTTAATTGTTCTATTTGTATTGAAACGAGATAAAAACCTCTGTTATTATAATCATAATAAACAAGCGTATGACTACGGGTCACGGCTCTGTGGAATGAACTCAAATTCTTCAAATTCAACAAGTGTAAATTGAAAGCATTGCTACGAACATTTGATAACAACCTGTTTTTTTTAATAATGGGCGGTGTGGATCATAGCAAAGGCACTCCTCGTCCGGTAATGGGATTCGTCTCGTAGCCAACGATAGCGCTCGTACCATTCTAAGACCGAGGGTACACGGAGGTTTCTCCTAAGCCGATGTAGATTCGCGTTTATCTACTCTCCCGTCAAGCAAACACCTCTTTATTTCCAAGTCCATTCAGCTAGCCGGCTTTCGACTTCGTTTTAACGAAGTGACAGGTGGCCGTCCTAGTTTCGTGACGTTTACGCGCGCTCTTTTCAACCAATCACAAGGAAGCAGTCCTTAGAGCGACGTAGAATATGGGATTTAGGTGGGTACACGTCGGTTGTTAAAGCGCTTCAACTCCTTACGTCGACATAACAACGTGGTTTGAGATAAAGCGACATGAAAGTGGGTTTAGGTGATTACACGGACGTTCTAAAAGCGCTCTAAGCACTACATCGACGTGAGATAAAGCGACTTAAGAAACCTCCGTGTACCCTCGGTCTAAGACTTATTTGTGGCCCATCCCTTGCAGTTGGGACCTCTATAAATTATCGATCTTGCAGCAACCTTTGTTTTAATAGGTTTTCTTCGTTATTTTATTTACCGAAAGGGGATCCAGACTAAAAAGAGGGAGAAGCGGGAAGGGTATACATGCTCAAACTACACCACTGTGCCCCAGTGCTCCAGTCCTCCAAGTGCCCCCAAAGTTCATCTGTCTGTGTGTGTCTTTTCCTGGTTGCCACACTCTCGTTCGAAAGGTTCGGGACCACCTATCCCTACGCGACAATTGATGTTGACGTCGTTGTTGTCGGGGAAAAAGCAACAGCGTTCGACGGGGGTGGGGGCGGCCGAGCGTTGTGACAGGTGACAGATGTCCTGTTGCTCACTCCTCGGCCAGGGGTTAAAAGGGTTAAACGGACAACACTGGGGAGGCACACTCCAACTCCCGCGCCGCCAATTGTAGCGTCTCTGTGGGGTCCTAGACCTTTGGCCTCCTGCTTTGCAGTGGCACGAATACGGTTCGAGGAATGGTGTGACCCCAAGAAGGACTCTTTTCTTTCAACTCCACCCTTCTCTTCCTACCCCAGATTTTTGCTTTTGTAGTGGGTTGGGTACTAGAAGAGGAGGAGACTGTTGGAGGATGCGGATGAAAAATTGGTATGAACCAATTACTGCTTGAATGGGTACGAATGTTTTACGTTTTAAACAAAACAGGAAGTGCTACAGTAATTCCCAGTAAACTGTGATAATATCGTTTCTCCAAGCAGCGCCCCTTTTTAAACCCAAGCAGTAAAAAAATCAACGGATTCATGTTGTTATTTTTTGTGATTATGACGTGCTTTTGGTTGATTTTTGTTGGTTTGGCTTGAAAACGACCCTGTTAAGAGCATCGAAACTGACTTCTATTGTTTTACTCTGCAGCAACTTCGGCTTTTTTTAAACTAAAAAATGTGTGTATTTTTTATAGCGGTGTGTGAATCTTTAAGGCATATCTTAGTAAAATTCACCCTCGTCGCCTTTACGAAATAAACAAACGCGGTGAAAGACTGAGTGAGAACTGTCAGTGGTCCGATTTTAGAAATACGACCGTAACCGAAACCAATTCGGATTTGTGTAAACCAAGAGTGAGTTGTAATATTGATCTGACGGTTAAAAAAAAAAAAAATGAAAGCACCGGGGGGCGGGGGGGAACCGATGCCGAAGCGCGGTTGTGTGGTCATGTAGACCGAAATCGAAGTCAAAAAATGAAACCGACCCTGCCCCAATACATCATCAGATATGGGGGTATACCCTGGCCCCATCGCCGTCCGATACATGTCACGTCAAACGATGCTTATTTTTCACGTCGTGACGATGAGTTCTTATTTTTTTTTTTATTAGTTTTAAAAGCATATCAGCCTGTTGCTAATAAAAGAGTAGGCCTACTTATACGTTACCACAACACAATTACTGTCTTCAAGGTTCGGAAAGCAAACGTAAACACTTTTATCAGCTGGTTCAAGAAAGAACGTTTCCTTATATGGGCATCTCAGTGTTCTAATAGCAATAAATAAGTTATGGATTGCTCGCTTCTGGTCGATCCATCGTACGCTGCAAAGTGAATCATCTTTAACTTGCAACGAACAATGGATCGTACAGAAGAGAGTAACGGATAATACATTTGTTTCTATTAAAACAGTGAAATGCCCATATAAGGAAAACATTCTATCTTGAACAAGAGTATAGTGAGTGAGTACGTTCGGAAATATCACCGAAAATTTAAAGTAGAACTTGAAGACAGTAATTCTGTTGTGGTAATCAAAAAGTACTCTTTTCTTAATGACGAAAAATTACCACGATAAAACCGCCGATTGACAGTGTTACTTTTTAAAGTAGGAAAAGTCAGGAGATAAAGCGAGAGGCAAACCCTGGAATTCGAAACGGGGAAACTATGCCAGTGGCAGGACCGTCAGATTCCTACAGAATATTTGGAATTAGATCCCATATCCGGGCAAAGAGTTGGGCATCTCATCGCTACCCTGATTGGTTGAGTGGAACGGAGGGATCTTGACTGGGTCCCTTTCTAGTTGCTTACAAGTTCTGGTCGACTTACTTCGAGAAATTAAAGTGAGTGCTCTCACCACTTAGCCACCGTGATCTAATATTTGTAGTCCCTCAAATCGCACAAAATTAATTAGCTTCTTCGTAACCGGCAGGTATTGCCCTACAAGTAGCCAAAGGTGAAAAGGAACAACAGAAGAAAAGTAAACATGTCAAAACAACAAGAAAATCATACACTAAAAATGCTAATATTCGAGAAGCCTTTATTGTGGGCTTGTATTCCATTGAGATGACGCGACCGGGCCTCTAACCAATGATTTCCAAATTGATTACAGAGTTTGCAAATTTGCGCTTTGCAACAATCTTCAAGTTGTGATTATATGGTGAAAAGTCAACACTTGGCCGACAACATATCATAAGGCGTGTAGCCTATTCGCCTCAGGAGATACAAAGACCTTAGTCTCCCTTTTTGAGTTTATGTCAGACCACTCTTGGCAGGGTTGGGTTTATGACGACGAAGCCAGTTTTTGACGGGACACGTAAAAAAACCGTGCGACAACCGTCAAAAAATGTCGAAAACTCTTAAAAACTCAAAAACGTGTCGAAAACCACAAAAAAATCACAATGGAACTGCCTAAATTTAATGAATATGGTACACAGAAGTGTTAGGGATTACAGCTATAAATGAACTCTTTTAATTAACATAAAATAAAGACCTCAAAAGATCTTTAATTTTAATTATAATAATGTCTTCTTAAACATTGTGAAGCAATTTCAATGGAGTTACTGACTAGACCCAATTACTAGTAATACAAAACATATTTGTGGCGTTCAAAATTAGTCAATTAAGTTTCCAGTAAACAGCTTTTAATCGGTATAATTATTTTCTTATTTATATATTTACAATTTTTGCGGCTAAAATGTATTATTTTAGCAGTTTAACAACTAAGTCAAAAAAGGTTTTTTGACATGGTAACCAGTCGCATGTCAGAAACTTGCCAATCCTGACTCTTGGAGCATGCTAGTTCGGTGTGGTCCCCACATTTGCTTGGAGACATTCATCACATCGAATCCATCCAGCGTCAGTTCTTCAAGCTTACAACGTTTCAGATTGGAATTCCTTGAATTACGATGATTGAAAGCCTAACTATTTTCGGCTTTTAAGATTTGTTCCAATATACGTCCCCTTCTTTGATCTCTCGAAGGTGGAAAAAACACGGGGGCCACTGTTTTAAACTGGTCAAGCTTAAAACCCCTTTGGACGTTCGCTCGTTTTTGTTTTCGGTGATAATTGTTAACCCATGGAATGCGCTGCCATCTAAATTAGTCCAGTGGCCCTCCCTTCGGACGTTTAAACGTGGACGCGACGAGTTGGACCTGAGCCCGTTTCTGAGGAGACACGAGTTTTGTCCGACCAAATTACCTCCATCCCTGTAAAGAACTGTTCGTAGGACTGGCTTTAGAGACTTTGGGCCTGCTGTCTCCCGTCGCACCATATCGGGTGTGGAAAACTATATATTATTGCAAAAATTTAATTCTAAGGTGAAGTAGATCAGTTTGAGGATTGCTCCCTGATACAGCAAGGACCCACAATTGTCATACACACAAAAACGATTTATTTTCGGCACTAATTGTATCCTTGTTCACCTAAAGCAAGACCAAACATAAACAAAGATTCCTAAAATACCACATAGGCTATTATTATTATTAATACCGGATCTGAGCTATTTTTAGCGTACGATTTTACACTTTTGGGGTGGTTTCTTCTTTTTTTTTCTCGTGTGTGATTTACAGTGGTTTGAGTATACTGATTTAACAAGTAACAATTTTCTACGGTTGATTTAAACTATCTTTTTCTACAATTTTATTCTTTTTTTTTTTTTTTACTATCGTATCATCCTTTTGACGTTCCGGGTCAGTCATCATCAGTTTGATTTACAATTTTCTACGACTGATTTAGCATACTAACTTATTCTGCAGTTTTATTCTTTGTTTTTTTTCCCCCTCTCGTCCTCACCCTTTGATGTTCTGCAAAACTGGTCAATCATCATCAATTTTATTTATTTCGTGCTAAATCATTACCTCCCGAACTTATCTTTTTTAACCTCGCAACAACCTTACGCTCTATTCCTTAACTATATTGTGCGAGAAGTTTTATGCATGCACAGTTAATCACCTAACATAAAACTTGACAATGGCAAACTATTATAACCCAACCAACAACCTGTTTTGATCTTCGTCACCTGCCATGGACTGGACGAGTGGTTTCGGGAAAATTTCGGCTACAATTTTGTTACAGGCAAACTCATAGCCCGGTGCCTTTGAAGTCGAATTTATATCTCTACGCTTTATGTCTCTATTTTTCATTCCTGCCTTATCTAATAACAGGTTGAGGTTAGATTTAAACTCATAAAAAAAAGAAATGCATCTGATTTTCATCTCAAGCCGGAGCGTCAGCATCCGTGTATAAAAATCTAATTCCGACGGCGTGCTTAAAGTTTTAAGACTCCAAATTAGTACTTTCTGGTTTATGGTTCTTAAACTTTTGAACGGCACACCAAGCACCATACACAGACACACAGACGTACTTAAAATAATAAAAACTCCCAACCAAACTTGCAGGGCTAAACTGGGATTGGACGAAGGAGAGGAGCCACAGGCGCAAATTATACAGCCATAAACGAAACATGGCCGGGCTTTGTGTTTATTCGGCCCAGCTTGCATTATATAGCTTTTCTAGGGGCTCAAAAGAAGCGTTATGCTAGCCGTTGGGCCTAAGAAGGCTTGTCCTTATAGTTCTGAGAAGGAGAAGTCTTAAAAAACGTAAGCCCCACCCACAAAACAGGATTTGAACGTATATAAAGATAAACTATAATCTGTGGAGGGGGGAAGAGTTGCTGCAGACAGGGTTGAAGGCACCGCAGATAGGTAGGCAGGCAATAACGAAGCTAGCATTAAAATAAACGAATAGCACAAAAGCCTGTCAGGCAATCCGGTTTGTCCCCGAATCTGGTTGGTTGACTGGCAGGGGAAGGGTTTGAAGGATAAAGTTGCTGGTTGGTTGACGCTAGAGAGTAGAGTCTGCGAGGCTTAAGGTTGAAGACATTCGATTCGATCATGCATGCATTATGTTCTTCTCCGGAAACTGAAAGAACGGAAGGAAGGGAGTGTAGTGAGAGAAAGTCTCCGGTGACAGGATGTTCCATTTTATAATCCAGCAGTAGTTTTAGAATTTTCGTAAACACTGTAGTAGCAAGACGAAGTGTGGTAGATATTTTTGACAGTGTTGTACTTCTTTTCTCGCGTTTTGGGTAACGTCCCCCTGACTGGGAAATGGGGTACCGCAAAGAACATTGTTCACCTACAGAGCTGTGTCAAGTGACGTCGTATTGGCTACGAGACACCATTTGGAGGTAATAGCTACAAGGTGCATTAAAATGTAAGGGAAAACAACGGCACTTCTAGTCTAGACAGTGCTTTGAGAGCGGCTTTCTTAGGCTTAAAAGAACGTTGTTTTCTCCAACAACAAAAATCGCGCGTTATAGGCTTAAGAAATCCATTGGCTTCAATAAGACGATCTTCTTTTCTCCCTCCAGTGCTCCTTGCAGCTAACCCAGTTACTGGCTCCACCATAGAGTTATACACAATAATGCTACGTCGTGTCACTGCCCTATATGAATAGTAAAAACGAAGATTCTGAAAGCCTAAACGCAACACAGTAATACAATAAAATCATGCATAAAATGATAATAAAAAATAAAAAAAAGAGTAGTAGGCTAATTTTCACACGTACATTACAGTAAGACCCAGAGATCCTAAATCTAATGGTTTTATAAGCAGAGTTTGTACATAACAGACGAAACCATTTTCAAGGTTTTCAAGACTAACTTTTAACCAAATTTAAGGCTCTTTGCACGACCGACTCTCAGAATTACCTTTTAAATTCCAGTAGTTCGTCAGATGTCCACGTTGGCGCCACTGTCCTCTTAGTTTGCAATAGGAAGCTAAACCGTCGTAAACAATGGCGAGTATTATGTTCTCCCTCTCCCAATGGACAAGGAAGAAGGAGGAATACAGAAACTGTGGAAATACAGTGGAACTGTATTGGCTTAGCTGCCCCTTCTAGCAGAAATTGCTTGCACTGCGCGGTGCCTCTCTTTCTGTCTCCAATCCAATCTGTGGGGATTATCGTTCACAGAAGAAATGGATTCGACTGACATATTGTTTCTACTAATTTATTTAATTTTGCATCTAAATTAATATTATTGTGTCACAGCACTAACCTTATTCCAAACAGAGTACACTCACAAAATTCAAGGCCATTTCAAGGTTCCTACGCTAGCGGTTCCAGTTTTCAAGGTTTTTCAAGCTTGAATTTTCGGTTTTCAAATTTAGGGCTTTTTAAGGAATTGAAGGCGGTGTACGAACCCTGTATGAGACTAACGAGTAAACAAACAGGACTGACGAACAGAAACCTATTCTATGTCCTGTTTGATAATTTAAGTTGGTTTGGTAATTCCATAAAATGAGAAAGGGGGTTTTCGGGAATGTGGTCTCAAACCAAAATTAATCAGACGTCACACGGCACACTTGACGTTTTGTTTGTAATCTATATTTCGCTTGCGCTGAACCTTAGGCGAGGGTCAATACACGGGGAAAGCAGCAAATCACAACGAAGTAAAGGAAAATGGAATCACTGGAACTGAGTGTGCGGAGCAGAGAAGCCAAAAGTGCACAATATATCAACACTGCCCGACGTTTCGAGTTGATTCCAGCTCGTTATCAAGGCAACAAAATATACACTTAAAATTACATAATGGCAGAGGAATGCAGGCAAAACTGCCGAAGTCAAACCACAATTCGAACAAAGTAAAAAGAAGCCAATCTTCAACATCCAAACCCAATTCTAAACCCAAATTTTACATCAAGAAATCATAATCCAAAGTGTTCTATGGTAATGTTTAGGTCGAATGATATCTTAAACTGTTTAAATAAAATGAAACAAAGTCACGCCACGGCCTATCGGCCTTTTTTTTTTATAAACAAATCGCCGGTCAAATCGCTTACCCACTTGAAAAAATCTTTAATCAGTCTTTCTTGGAGAGCAGGTTGCCGAATGTCTGGCTAACAGCAAGTGTTGTACCCATACCAAAAAAGGGGGACCACTCTGATCCCAAAAATTATCGCCCCATTTCTCTGACATGTATTCCATGCAAGATCATGGAAACCATTATAAAAAATGAAATGATAAAATTTATAAACAACTTCCACATAATGAAAAAGGATCAGTTCGGCTTCCTACCTGGGCGATCGGTAGTGCAACAACTATTACTATTACAACTATTAAGTGACGTTCGTGTTGCTCTTTGGTTTCCTAACACGTAAAAGGAAACCTAAACGCAACACGAACGTCACTTCTTCAGTTAATAGTTGAAGGCCATCGATGCACAAGTTCAACAAATAGGCCTACACCAACCATCAAATCTTTTCACGGCATTTTTTTTAAGCACTTGAAGAAGTTTCACTGGGATAATCATTAGTCCGTAGTGGTGTTGGGCGGCAAACCGGTTCTCACGGTATACCGCGGTACCAAAAATTAAACGGTATCAAATACGGTGCATTGTTAAAACAGCGGTATTGTTTTAATATGAAAAAAGGCGCTAAAATTGTATTAGTTATTGTGTTGTAGTGCTCAAAAAACAGTGCAACAATCGTCGTGAGGCAGATAACCCAATTCGAGCTCGTGCTGCCTAACGACAACAGTGTAACAATCGGTTGAAGATCAACAATGGTAAAATTTGAATTCTCAACAATGCACAAAAGTGGCGCCAATTTTACATTTGATGCTATAACCGGCGTTTGTTTATACTGTGTTTGAATTTCTACTTGAATACATGTTAAATTAAAATTTTAGAAGACGGTTTCTATACGTAAAAATAAAATAAAAACAACTGGTGAAACAAATATTTTAAGCTTAAATCAGATGAAAAATCATTTTTTTTGCGATAAAAATAAATTTTTCATATTTAAAAATTCGGTGTTGGCACTGCAGTACCATAACATCAGAAACCGCTTCATTTAGAAGTGCCAGGGAAACACCGAGCACAATGAAACTAAGTTTGGTACTGGTACCGGCTGAAAATTTGCTGGTACCTACCTACACTAGTTCGTAGCCTTCAATCTCGCCTACGAGTTTTTAAGCTTTTAACTCATTCGGTCTGAAACTTTCCAAAAAAGAAGAAAGATGGAAAACTTGTATTTGGGACGTTTCCATTGATTGAACACAGGGGTATAGGGAAAGAAATGGGTTACCATGACCCCCAACCCCTACCGTGAGGCCATAAACTTGTAGGCAGCTGAGGGTAATGACTGCTGACACGCCCCCCCCCCCCCCCACGAGGCTCCACCCCCCCCCCCTGTGTCCAGCACACTTTCTCTTCCCCCTCTTCGAACTGACCACTACCAGCAGCTGACCACTGATGATCCAGTATTTACAACAAAAATCCAAGACATCGGGTTACTCGCACATGCGCAGCTAACTGGTCAAGCGAGCCCTCCAACATACCGGCCATTCATTTCCTTTTGGGAAGCGCGGTAAATTTAACACACTCGTACCCGTGACATTCGTTAACTATTCTGAACTCAGGATATCAAAGTGGTGAATTTAAAACGAAGACGGAAGCAAGACAATGGGGGGAGGGGGGCGGAATTGAGGCTTAATGGCGCGTCGACATCTACGTCATTAGCGCCTTGTGTAATTGAAAAAAAATTGTACTCTTGTGTAATTGAAAAAAAAAAGTGCAAGCGATTTGGTCAGGGATAAAAGTCAGGGAAAAACCGGGGATAGTCAGGGATATTCATTTTCAGATTTGAAGAGGAACCCTGAACTATAGCAACTGGGCTTTAATCAAGAGCGAGTACAGGCACATATACGCCTTTGATTGTGCCAAGTGATTAAAATGAGGGGGGGGGGAGGAGGAGTTAGAATTATCGGTCATTGTTTCCAGTTGTATAATCGTAGTTCAGTGCTGTGAGAATGTGTAAACGACGTTCAGCGGATGAGGTGTCTTAAAGGCCTATATTTCTAAGATTTAGGCCTATGTTTTGAGTAATCGTGCCTATAATTTGTATTTAGGTACCCAGTAAGGCCAAAGAGCCAAGTATGCTGCGTAATTTTCCCCTTTAGGTGGTAAGTGATAAGAATATCATCAGTGGAACCCGTGGTGCCGTCTAGCAGCGGTTGGTGGAAGTGGCAATTCTCTCCATACCATGTTTATGTAGGCCTTTCCTGCAGTCCGAACCATCCTATACCGTTCCCATCCAGTCCTTGGTGAACAACTTAACCTATTGGACGGTTCGCTTCACCCTAAATAATTGTCCAGTGAAACCTTACAACGATGTCCAAGGGTCCTTGGAAATAGAATGTTTTATCAGGTTTATCGTTATAAACCGCAGCAGTTTTGCATGCATTGTTGCTGGAATTCAGAGTCGCAAACACAGCACTGTTGTAACAGGTTTATTGTTGTAGTAAGGTATTGTTGTAATAAGGTTTAACTGAAACACCCAGCTTGTGTTAGTCTCAGTGGGTTGGTCCTGATGTTATTATTATGGTGTTGTATTTAGTTGTAGTTATGAGGGGCGTGCGGCTACGGGCCATGGCCTCTAATAAATTATTCGTGAACTGAAACACATTGACCCTATCATCGTCGTGGGGAAGATCACCCAGTTTGGCTTCGTGCTCCCTAAAAAACAAACCAATCAAAAAAAGAACAAGAAAGAATGGTGCACAAAATTGCACAACAAAGCGACTTTTTGTGTCGGAAGACCACCCGGTTACCAAGCACCACACTTCAGGCAAAAAGCGAGCGTCATTACTACACGTGTTTTTAGTGTTTTTTTTTATTTTTTTAGATTTTAACTTAGATTGATGCTTGTTATTGGGTGGGTTACCCCTGAAGTGTATTTTATTACTGACGCTCGCTTTTTGTGTGAAGTGTGGTGCTTGATGATAGGTAGTTTTCCGACCCGAAACGTCGCTCTTTTGTGTACTTTTGTGCACATTTCTGGCTTTTTTTGGGTGGGGGTTACTGTCTTGGTGCTTTACCTTCAAGGTTCGTCCCTAGATACCAAAAAACATCAACAACAAATGTAATGTATTCCGAATCTTTGTTGAAATGTATAAAATGCGGCAGACGGTGGGTCTCGGTTGTTGTAGGCATTTCAGGAGCGTTAAACACGCCAAGGATTGTACTACACATTAATCGCCCGAATCGTGTACCCATCGAGCACCAGGAAGCCAAAAACGAAATATGGAACACTCAAATACTGATGAATGATTGTTTCAAAGACAGGTGGTGCCAAGATGGCGCCGTCCAACTAGCCAGAGGCAATTGGATATTGCTCCGAAAGCACGTCGCGCCCTGGAGGAGCCCAATGTCAAATTGTACAGATTTATCGGGAAATCGGACACTGGTCAGCAAACGAGGGGCTGAAGATTGCCCTGCCCTTCAATGGTGGCGTATGGTTTGACCATTGTAGACCCAAGTGGACTGGACTACATCATCCCGGCCCCCACTGCCTTGACCACTCTCTCCCTACTCCCCACAGCGACCCCATGACATTTTTAACGCTTCTCAAAATCTGCCATAAAATAGGATTGGTGAGGGAACGAACGCTATGGGGGGTAACACAATAATTCTGTGAAACGAAGGACTAGGGGGAGGAGTGGAGGATACACTAAAATGTAACAATGCACAATTGCTCCCATGTTTTACATTGATGCACATGACATGGTCTTGCTGGTCTATTCATGTTTGGGGTCCCATCTGTTTCTCGCGATTATCAACATTTACAAACATTCATGTGTGTTTTGGGGGAGAACATTACTAAGATATCGACTCGTTGCAGGGGTGTCCTGCTAACATGTGCTAAACAGTTTTCCTCATAACCTGACGTGTGCATAGATGCAAAATATACTTTAAAATAAACTATAGCTAAAATCATATCCAACGTGGCGCCGGCAAATAGGCTGGAACTGCTTGCCTCTTTGTATTTTATTGTTGCACGTAGTTTTAAATGTGACCGAGTCTCGAATTACAGAGTTAAAAATTAAAATTCTGTTGTGTTCACATGACTTGTGGGCTTATATTAGTCATGAGGAGTGGGGACTTTAGCTGAATCTAGTACTAAAGTATTCTTATACTTTTGGCGGTTTCTATACGTACGCACTCCGTGTGACTATTGTTGAAAATGCGCACTTTTACAGAAGGTACGTACTACGTTGTTTGGTTAATGCGGTCAGCTCAGGGTCAGTTTCAGTCAGAGGAGACGGGAAGACAAGGGAAGAAGGAACAACGACTGCGCTGAAAAGTTGTCACTGAAAATGATGACCCAGACTTTGATGTCGGGTCCAGTGTGGAAAGGGGTATAAGGAAGGATATTGGGTTTTCAATTTGTGAAACTGTAGCCTGTGGGTATAAGTCGGGCCCAGACAGGGTCGGATTGGAGGGGTCTGGCCTCCACGGGGAATTTACTACAGGGGCCTCGGGGCACCTTGCGAGTGGGGGGAGATGGGGGGGGGGCCCTCGGGAATATCCGCAAGCTAGCATATTTTAAAGAAATCTGTATGAATGTCAAATGTTTTCAAACAACTTAGATATGGAATTTTTATACATAGAAATTCATTTCAAATTTTTCAAAAAAACAATTTTCTTTTAAACAGTTGCCTCCTGTAGTTGGTGGGGAGGGGACTGAGCCCTGTAA
Source organism: Lithobius niger (assembly GCA_023313725.1). Classification (NCBI taxonomy): domain Eukaryota; kingdom Metazoa; phylum Arthropoda; class Chilopoda; order Lithobiomorpha; family Lithobiidae; genus Lithobius; species Lithobius niger. The sequence goes on from JAHWFP010024860.1 coordinate 33,989, forward strand.
GGCCTCTTCAAATAAGGGTCTGCTAGCTTTTTTTTTTTAATCAGGGCAAATTTGGATTGTTTTCCTGCAACGTAGAAGACGCAATTTTTATAGGATTGGTTTCCCTTTTTTTGTGATAAGGGCCTCCGGTAGTGGAACCTCCCCGGGTTCCCGGGCGGGCCTATCGGACATTGGGCCCAGCTACACCAAGCTCGGTGTTCAGGATCCAATGTGGATGCAGCATCATCCTCTCCTCCCTTACCCCCTTAGCTAAAATCTTAAACCGCATTTTGAACACATTTTTTTGCTGCCCCTTCTTCTGCCCTCCCAACGCCACAAAATTCATCAGTGCAGTACGCCGCTGGAGGAAGGTGGTCTCAAATGAAAATCCTAACCAAATTATTTCGGAT